>JAHRHZ010000014.1:49675082-49691089 GCA_024137785.1 Ginglymostoma cirratum
GCTAGGCAGAGACAAGCACGAGAATTCCTGGACGCATGGCACTCCACAAAGCAGGCTATTAATAAACACATTGAACTCGACCCCATATACATTCCACTACGGAGGAAACCCAGAAGTGAGGCAATCTATCGCAACAGACCCCAGAGTTTAAAAACCAGGCGGGAAAACACACCGACGCTTCATCAGAGGCTGCACTGAGGATGTTACCAAGCACGTTAACGAAACGTCTGCGGAACAACAAACCAGCTCGGCGAGCCAACCAACCTCAATACATTAGCATTTATTACCCATCCATAATTTCTCAGAGGGCAGTTAAGAGGCAACCACTTTGTTGTGGGTCTGGAGTTATATGTAGGCCAGACCAGGTAAGGATGGTAGTTTCCCTCCTTAAAGGGCATTAGTGAACCAGACTGGTTTTTCTGATGGCTGACAATGGAATCATAGTCTCCATTAGACACTTAATTCTAGACTTTTATAGAGTTCAAATTCCGCCATCTGCTGCAGCAGGATTTAAAACTGGGTCCCTAGAGCCATCCAGCGATAATACCACTAGGCCGCTGCCTCATCATTTATTAAGATGAGAAATCAAACTGGACCTTTTGGTGAGAATCCCTACAAAAAACTCGATACCTTACTCTTAGACAAAAGATTTAACTCATAATAACATATAGATTACAAAAGCTCAAGCTGATGACTTAACCAGAGTGAAGAGTACTTGAGTCATTACCAACTTTAGATATTTAAGATTATGTTGATGTCCAGGGTTTCTCATGAAGCAAAGAGAAACTCGCTGTGATGTCAGGTTAATGAACTCCTCACAGCATATTTTTCTGATAATCTGGGACAAAAGGGTGTCACAGGTACGAACGTGAGCTGAGATCACAACCAGATTATGGTTGGTCATGATGATGTGACCAAAACACAGTCCATCATGATCTTACAGATGGTGGAGCGAACTTTTGGGGTCAAATGGGATCTTTGGGGTCTTGTTCCTATGTTCCAAACATGAAAGATTAAGGAAGTACATTCATAAGTAAGTTGTGCAACACCTCTCTAATAATCTAAAAGTTCAGAGGATGACTCTATCAGATCAGGCCAAAAGACAATAGGCACAAATTGCCTCCAATATATTGATTCTCAGTGCATTCTCTTTCTGCCTTTTAATGCGGCTTCAGTCACATTAAATGTTGAAAACATTGCCTATATAATTTTTTTTAAATGTAGTGGAGTAGTTTCCATTTTGTGTGGCAATCCAGGTGCAAGGTTCACTCAGAATTTCTTTGATTTTCTGAAGTCAAACAATCATTCTTGCCTTGCTCAAATTTATTTGTGCAATCTTATATGAATCAGAATTGGGCAGCATTTTATAATGTAATTATTTTGTTATGGGATATTTTTGGATTTTTTGTTATGGTTTTGTATTTTAGATTTGAGCCTGTTTAGTCTCCAAAATGTACACTGCTTGTGTCCACAATCCTTTTTATACAAAAACTCTTTATTTATCTGAAAAAGATTCTGAAAAAGATTCTGAAGAAGATTCAAACCAAATTCAAAATCTTAACTCTATTTCTTTCTCCACAGATGCTATCAAACCCAAAGAGTTTCTCCAGCATTCTCTGTTTTTGTTTCAGAAATCCAGTGTCTGTGGTATTTTACATTTGCACAGTACTTAGAACTAGATCTTTACATACATTTTCTTCACATGAGGTTAGAATCCCTGCTCCTTTCCAGATCTCCCTACCAATTCCCGTATCTCTGCAATCACCGATGCACCGTCATCATGAAGTATCCTTCTGATTTTAAGCCCATATTCTATGAAGGTGGAAAGGGACTTGGCTGCTGGCTGGAGATTCAGCAAGAGCCCGGTGGTGTTTCTTTGTAGGAAGGCTGGCTGCAAATTGCTCCACTTAGGCCAGTCTGGACCTACCTCAGGAGAATGAGGACCCTGAGGACAGGCATCCAGGTCTCTGAGAGCTGCTGATCAATGAGGAGCTGCCAGCTCTATTGAACAGTGGCACCAGTAGGGAGATGGTGGCTACTACTGGTACTATACCTACTCAAGACCCAGTATTGTCTCTAATCACAGGCTGTATTTGAATGATCAATGAGATAGCATTGTAAGAAAATAATCTCAGGGGAAGAAGGGCAGCAGCAAGTGCAGAGGGGTTATCTCCTAGAATCTCAACCCCAATGGTGCATTGGTGAAGTACTGATTGCTTTTAAATTTGGGAACACCCACGCCTGCTTGGGGAGCCTACTAACAACCACAAGCAAGTTTGCTTGTCATGTTCCCTACATGAGTCCTCTGACTGCTCCTGCATTAATGCTAACAGGTTGAAGCCCGTAAATGGGTATTAATTGGCTACCCAAAGGCCTCAACAGGTGCTGAAGTGGGAAGGCTATCCACTCTCCCCACCTGATTAGTTTCCACTCCCGACTACCATACTTACAGCAGGAGAACATACAATATTCTGACACCCAAACTTCAGCTGGAAACTGAAGGGCTTGAATGGATCACATCAGATTTCCACAGGAGACAATGAGGAAATGCTCCAAAAGCTTGTGATTTCAAATAAACCTGTTGGACTAAAACCTGGAGTCGTCTGACTCCTGACCTTATCTGCAGGAAGTGAAAATATCTTGGTGGGTATTCGCTTTCTAATCAACCCATGGGCTTGAATGATCTACTTCTTCTCCTACTTTTTCATGGCCTTATGGAGCAGAAACAATATTGATGCTACTCCAAGATCACAAGGTGTGGAGCTGGATGGACACAGCAGGCCAAGCAGCATCAGAGGAACAGGAAAGGCTGACGTATCGGGCCTAGACCCTTCATCAGAAAAAAAAAATCCAGGCCATTCAGGGGAGGGTGACAGGATCAAACACAAAGCTGGCTTTATACCCCACATTATTTTAATCTCACTAAAGTCAGCAAAAAGTAATAATGAATGAGCAGTAAAATTGCCATTCCACCCAGTGTGTTAAATTAAAATTACACCCAGAATTTCAGTGAGACAGTGAACATTCTGAGAATGTGGGGACATCGGATGCAGTTAGTAGCAATTCATCCACGTTGAATATTGTGAGATGTTGGAATGGTGTTATTGTCACAGATTTTTTAATCCAGAGCCCTAGGTTAATATTCTAGGGATGTGGATTGGAATCCCATCATGACAGACAATGAAATTTGAATTGAATAAAAAGCTAGCGCAACGGCTAGCCACTGTCAATCACTGATGGGAGGACTGTCCTATGAAGAGAGATTTGTTTGACTGGCCCTGTATTCTCTTGAGTTTAGAAGGATGAGAGAGGATCTGACTGAAAGGTACAAAACTTTTAAAAGGGCTAGACAGGTCAGAAGTAGGAAGGATGGTTTTCCATGTTGGGGAATGGAGAACTGAGCGACACAGTCTCAGTCAACAGGGTAGATAATATAGATTGTGATGAGAAATGATTTCCTCACTCAAAGAGTAGCGAACCTGTGGAATTCTCTTCACAAAAAGCTGCCGAGGCCAACTCACTGAATATATTTAACAAACAGAAGTATTTTTTTCATATTTCAAAGGCACCGAAGAGCATGAGGAGAAATGAAGAATAAAGAATCAGCTGTGATTATATTGAAAGACACAGGAGGCTAAAATGGCAGAATGACCTACTCCTGATCTTAGTTACTATGTTTCTGTTTCTAATGTAGTAGAAATTAATAAAAACTAGGAGGGAAACTACTATCATTTTCCTGCTCAGTAATCTGCAGTTAGTCTGTAGCTCCAAAAGGGATTGATGAATCAAAAATCATCTTTGTAGGGCCAGGAATATGCCCTTGAATCCCTCAAGAGAAGTCAATGCTTTGTCTGACCCATATATATAATATGTGTATATCTAATATATCCTGATTTTCACTTACATAGAGTCAGTTTCATTTATCTTTCTCTGTCTCATAACTTCTCCCTGAAATCCATCCTTGTGCTTCACTGTGTAAACAGGCCATTTAGCCCATCAAGTCCACACCCACCCTCCAAAGAGCATCTCAACCCCCTACACCTGATATACCTGCATTTCTGATGTCTAATCCACCTGGCCTGCCTATCCCTGGACACTATGGGTATTATTAGCATATCCAATCCACCTAACCTGCATATCTTTAGACTGTGGGAGGAAACCAGAGCACCTGGAGGAAATCAACACAGACATGGGGAGAATGTGCAAACTCCACACAGTCAGCCAGCCAAGGATGGGATTGAACCCAGGTCCCTGGCACTGTGAGGCAGCAGTGCTAACCACTGAGCCACTGTGCTGCCCTTACTAATGATTTACTAGGAAGCCAGTGAGGAGCAATTTACTTACTCATCGTTACCTGCTGGCAGCTACTGAATACCTTTTCTACACCTGTCCTATGTGCAAAGAGATCCAATGATATTAAAATGGAGGCAAGGAATGAAAATAGCCCAGATTTGAAATTTTGGCCATTTAAGTGTATGCTTCACATTCAAACCTGCTTGGATTAAAATTTTTCCCATTGTGTGGGAATGATTGTGCTTCAGCCTTCAATCTGTTACAATTGGGTGAAAATGTGTCATAGCTCATATTTTATGAGCCCTCTTGAAATTAGTCACAAAATTACTGCTTCTTTTTAGCTCACAACTTTCATACTTCATTGAATTAGTTAACGAGATCAAAACTGAAGGAGAACCAATTTCAAGGCCGTCTTGAGTGAAATAGAGTGGACTTTTATTACCTATTTACACAAGAAAAATAACAAAATATGACATTAAACACACACATAGAAACACTGATAATGAGACTAAAAGACGATGGGGGAGGAATGGTATCAATACAGACAGGATGTTAAAGGCAGTTGCAATTTGCAGTTTTTTAAACACTTTGACTAACAATAGTGAAACTTGAGTCTGAACTGCTTAACTGCTGTCCTGTTTCCCCAAGAGCAGTGAGACTTGCAGATATCTTTGCTTTCTCAGTCAACAGTGGTTTTCCCAGGTTGACGTTTCATCTATCCTGGTTTGCTGAGATTGAGACTGCGAGAGTGAAAGAGCTTTAAGTATTCTTGCTATTATCAGTCTATTCTGTTTCATTCTCTGACATTTTGCTCAATTTAAGCTTTTAAAATATGGTTTGTTCATATATTCCCTCTCTAGCTCCATTTTTTTTTCCAAACTGAACACTTCACAGATTTTTTTTATTTTCAGTAGAATCCCTACAGTGCAGATAGAGACCATTCAGCCCATCAAGTCTGCACCAACCCTCCATCCAGACTCAGTCTCAGATCCCCACAGCCCGCATTTATCATGGCTAAACTACTTAACCTGCACATTTTTGGACTATGAGAGGAAATCAGAGCACCCAGAGGAAACCCATGCTGACACGGGGAGAATGAGCAAACTCGACACTGTTAGTCCCCTCTGTAACATTACGATTCTGATACAGGTGGCTTTGTATTTTCCATGTGGACTACCTGGACTTGTCAATAGCCAAGTCAGCAGTGCCCTTTTTAAAACCATTCTTAGTTCACAAGAGTCTCAGATATTTCAGTCAAATCATATGTGTTGAATATCGATTGCCCATTTTCACCGTGATCACAAGAAATCAAATACAATTGCTGAATAAAGCTTATCTGGTGGATTAACTTGCACAAATCCCTTTTTCAATGCATGATCTTTTTCTGAATGAGTGCAGCTAGAGAAATATATACTATACATACCAGAATGTATTGAATTATATAACTGAATTTAAATGAATAGTTTGTAGCAATTCAAAAAGTCCATAACTTTAATTACCTAATTAAATGTGCAGCTTTCAGAAGCCACATAATATATCTCTGTATATATTATATTACTGTCCATTAAGACAAGCTACATATGAAACCTCTCTAGGGACGCGGACCTTGCATTAAATAGAACAAAATCTAATGATGGAATTTAATCTATTTTAGTTTGCAAATACTTTCCTACTTCAAGGGTGGCTCAGCTGGAACTTATATATCAGTGTAGCTTCTCTGTATTCATGTGCCAGGATTCTACAATGGTCAAGATATTTAATTTTGCAAAATGAATTGAAGAGAAGTTGTTTGACATGGAAGTGAGGCACACATTGTTACTAATAAGCACAAAGTTGTAAATTTATCAGAATGTACGCTCACTTTAATCTGAAATTCCTTCTCTGTCACCATAGTTTCTTCAGGTCACAAACAGGATTTCTGCAGGTTATGGACATTGTCTGTTCTCCTGTTTGGGAGCTTACAGCCAGTGAATTCATTGTGGTTTAGATAACAATGTGGTCACTTACAACATTAGCAACTAAAATGATCTATCTGGCCTTTAACATGTCGGTATTTCTTGCCTGCACAATGACTTTCAAAATAATATTTTTGCTTTAAGGAGAAGAATTAAGAAGCTGCTTAAGTATTTCATCTAAAGTTAGGAATTCAGCAGGGTGATTTCCATTGCTATGTTTTATGAAACTTGTTTTGCATTGGTTTTTGTGTTGGAAAAAGACATTTCCAAATTCGAACAAGTAGTTCCGATTCCTACACAAAATAACAGCTGTGTGCTCACTTATCATGTAAAGAGATGTCTGCTGAAAGTTGGTCTGATGCCTGCAATACGTGCAAAGGAAAAACATGTATGTTCTATGCCATACTAGTGTAATCCCTTCAAAAAAAGAATCCAATAGGTTGGTTGGAAATGAGGTAAAAGACCTTTAATTTGCAGGTTTTTATAGATGAACATATGCTGTATTCCACAACTATATCTAAATAATAATGACCATTGCACTCCGTGAGATACCTGAAGCTCTGAGCTTAAAAGTGTTAGATGCATCAATGAATTGCACACTTGCCTTTGGTGAAGAAGAAAGAAGCATGAAGTCATATTGACATAGTTACTTTCATGCATTGAAACCTCCCAAATTAATTTATAGAAACATTATCAAACAGCAAATAAGATAGTATATATTAGAACATATGACCTAAAATTAGTCAAAGTGGTAGGTTTTGAGGAGTGTCGTAGAAGAACAGAGAAAGGAGGTGAGGCAAAGAGACTGAGAAATTAATTCTCATTCCAGGACCTGAGAACATAATCTATACTGACGCCTGAGTGCACAGTTGTGCCAATTCTGTCTTATCAGAAGTATTGTCTCAAAACATTGCTGAAACTGAGTTTAAATCCATATGATCTGTCATTTTAACTCGTGGGCCTCACTTATTTGCCTTTACTAAGTCCATTAACCAAGCTGCAGTGAGTGATCTTGCTTCTGAGTCAGAAAGTTGTCAGTTCAAGGCCCATTCCAGCAACTTGAGCGCAAAAATCCAGACTCTTTGAGGTGATGGCCCGAGGGTGTTGTCACTGAACTATTATTCCAGAGAGCCTGGTAATGTTCTGGGGACCCAGGTTTGAATCCTGCCATGGCAGATGATGAAATCTGATTTCAATTTTTATTTGGAATTAGGAGTCTAATCATGACCATGAAACCATTGTCAATTGTTGGAAAAACCCATCTGGCTCACTAATGTCCTTTAGGGAAAGAAACTGCAGTCCATACCTGGTCTGGTCTGCATGGACGCCTGAACCACAGCAATGTGGTTGATACTTAACTGCCCTCTGGGCAATTAGGGATGGGCAATAAATGCTGGTCTGGCCAGTGGTGCTCCCATCCAGTGAACGAACTAAAAAAAATCTAAGACCCAGATTGCTGTTTCTGGGTCAGGTACATGCAGAGAAACACATGAGAAATCCCAGTTTTGCAATTCCAATCTTTAAAATTGGGTGCTTGTGCTTCCCATTTTCAGTACAGGAACGAGGCTGGATTGGAAATCGGGTTGAGAAGGTGATTAGGGACGGCTGTTGTTTCTCAACTCAGGCTCAGCAGAAAGCCCGCCCTGGGGATCCTGGCGCTGTGTTCAAAGCTTAAAAATAAATATTAAACACATAACTCTCCTCTTCCTCTCACTCCCCCCACTGTCTATGTTCCATCTATGCCATCTGATGCCCTGTACCTATATCCATGGCCTGCATACCATCCATGCCAACTGATGCCCGTGATCTTCCATACCCCCATCTTGAACAATGCCCCATTCAAATCCCCAAAGGCTATTTATATCCATATCTACACATCTCCCAAGTCACATTATATCTCTGTGCCAATCTACAAAACCCCCAATGGCCTCTTATGCCCTATGTCCATTTACTCATCCCAATGAAATCTCATACCCAATGTCATTCTTTATCCATCCAACTTTAAGTCAGAAGGTTGTCAGTTCAAGTCCAACTCCGGCAATTTCTGTTTCCTGTTCTCAGGTTAGATGCAGAGGGACATGAGAAATCCCACCTCCCCAAACTCAGCTTTCACAGCCATTCATATTGTCCATGGCACCAATTTTCCCCAAGGTTCTTAACTGCCCCTGTGCCAATTCAGTGCCAATGCATATCCTCAGCCTTTTACCTTCTCTCTCCTTTCCAACTCGCCATGAACTTACCTTAGATTGAATACTAGCAGAAAAAAAGTTATCTTCCTATTAACAATGTCACTATACAGAAAAAATGCTCTGATTGACTTAAAAAACAATCAATATATTGAAACTCCTTCAACTAATCCTTTATGAAAACAAACATTTCACTTGAGTGCTCAATCACTCAGGTAATCAGACATTTCACTAAGTGTTTAGTACCTTACATAAACAAACATTTCTATGCTATTAGTGTTGGAGATGTCCATCAAAGTGTTCACTTAATAGCACACCATTGAGAAACTGATAGCTTGAGAAATATGTTTTGCAGCACAGATCCGATCATGACTTGTATTGACAGGTTGAAATTAGAAGCGCTATATTTGTTTAACTCCAAACATTTTCTTTTGGACAGTTCCTTATTAACTTTGGCAGCCCCAATCATCATCCCAGCCATAAACAATGTGATAGAAGGGGTTGTCGACAGTACTATTAAGAAGCACTTGGTCAGCAATGACCTGCTCACTGACCCGCAGTTTCTGGCCCGCCAAGGTCGCACAACTCCAGACCTCATCACAGCCTGGGTCCAAACATACACAAAAGAGTGAAACTTCAGAGATGAGCTGAGAATGAAGCCCTTGACGTCAAAGTGGCATCTGTTTCAGTATGGCATTAGAGTCAATGGAAACCAGAGAGAAAACTCTTTGTTGGTTGAAGTTAAACCTGGCACGAAGGAAGGTAGTTGTTGAAGGTCAATCTATTCAGTCCTTGCACATGTCTGCAGAAGTTCCTCAGGGTAATGTCCTAGGCCCTACTATTTTCAGCTGTTTCATCAATGGCCTTCTCTACACTGTAAGATCAGAAGTGGGGATGTTCGCTGAAGATTGCACATTAATCAGCACCATTCGCAATGCCTCAGATACGTAATCATTCCATGTCCAAATGCATCAAAACCTGTACAATATCCAGGCATTGGCTGATAAGTGGCAAATAACATTTGTGCTGCACAAATGCCAGATAATAAATATCTTCAACAAGAAAGAATCTAACCATGATCCCTTGACATTCAAAGGCATTGTGGTCACTGACTTCCCCATTATCAAATGGGCGTTACCACTGACCAGAAACCAAACTGGACCAGATAGTTGAATTCTATGGTGAAAATAACAAGTCTGAGTCTGTTGCAAGTATCTCAAGGCCTGCTCACCATCTAGAAGGCACAGGTCGATGGAAACCATCCACTTTCCTGTATTTCAATGTGTTCAAGAAGCATGGCATCATCCAGGGCATAACATATTTCATTGGCACCCCTTCCACCACCTCCAACATTCACTCCCTTAAACTCCTAAAGCACAGTGGTGACAGTATGTGTCATCTACAAGATACACTACAGTAATTGACCAAGGGTCCTATGACAGCACCTCTGAAATCCATAACCTCTATCACCTAGAAGATCAAGGACAGCAGATGCATGGGAACATTACAAGCTTCAAGTTCTCTTTCAAGCCACACACCATACTGTTTTAAAACAATATTGCTGTTTCTTCACCGTTGCTGAATAAAAATCATGGAACTGTCTTTGTAATAGCAATCTGGGTTGCCCTATATCCCAAGGAATAACGCGTCGCAGGAAGGCAGCTCATCAATGTCTGCACCAGCGCATTTAGTGATGGGCAATAAATGCTGACCCAGCCAGCTCTGCCCACATCCCATGAATAAGTTAAAAAGGAAACTGTATTTATGCACTTTTTACACATGTCTGACTACGTTTCACAACTCCAAACTGTTCCTTACTTTGCCCCAACCCTACCTAATGGTATTCCAGAACCATGTCTAAGATGGTACCCCACCTTTATACAGGGATACTCTGATTATGCAAATGAGCTGCATAGAAACCTGACCTGCCCTTACTTGGCATAACTTCACACTTCAGGTTTCATATGGCAGGAGCTCCAAATCCAATTTGAATGTACAAATAAGGGACCAAAGCCAATCTTTTCCTCTTTAAAATTTAACTTGCCACATCTGGGGGCAGGACTTGTGATTCCTGCATCCCAAGATGCTCTCCATTATGACGAAAACCTGAAGCTGACATTCTCATGTAGGGTGTTGCCTTGTTGGAAGTGCTGCCTTTCGAATGAGATGTTTAACTGAGATCTTATCTGCTCTTAATGTGGTCGCAAAAAATTCAACGCTCATAACAAGGATCAGAAGAGAAGTTCCAGCTGTCTTCATCATCATCATTGCTAAACAAGATTTCCTGATTGTTATCATATTTCTATTTATACAAGCATGCTACACAAAATTAGCTATTGCATTTCCTCCATTAATGACTACACTTCAGAAGTGTATTGGTTGTGAAGTGCTTTGGGATATCCTGAGGTCACTAAAGGGATAGGATATTCAAGTTTTTCATCTTTCTAATCTTCCTGTCTGAAGCAGGTGGGTTAAAAACGATAAATCCAACCAGAGGTGGGAGTCAAAATTAATGGATGCCTACCTACAAAACAGGGTAACTGGACTTGAAAGGTTAGTTCGGTTTCTATCTCACAGATGCTGCCAGACTTGCTGAGCTTCTGCAGCAATTTCTGTTTTTGACTAGATTTCCAGCACTTGCAGATCTTTGTTTTATCCAAAAACCATTGCGTCTCAAGTGAAATATTGAATTAGGGTATGGGCCATTCCCTGACCAATGAAATCTAGAGCAGAGGGAGGCTAATAACTCCTTCTGGAGTCAGGAAGAGATCTTTTAGTCCTCACGGTGCTTTCAATTATTTTAGAAAATCCAGTATCCTGGGCCTGCATCTTTACTTCTGGGCAATTTCGCAGGTGGCCAAAATATCTTGCGAGCTGATAAATGGGTTTCAGGTAGAAGAACGATAACAATTGGCTTCAATGGCATCCCTGGTATATATAACAGATTGAGCCCTCACTCTTTGACAGAGCAGAGAAGCACAAGTAAAAATGTTGTGACAGTTTTGTTCAGCCTGATTATATAAATCAGGCTGAGGAGAGAAAAGCAACTCTGTCCACTGTTATGTGACATTTTTATCTCTTGCTCCTGGAATTCCCCACAACTCCTGTGTGCACTGATCATGCCCTGAGTTAAAGTCAAGGCCTCCTATTCTAACCTGACAGGAAGTAATCCCTGGCTGCCAGGCAAGTATTCAGTTAGCAGCAGTTTGCTGCTGAAGGCCTGTGGGAACGGTCCTTTGTAGTCAAGTAAATGATGAAGGAGGAGACTCAGTGAGCGATTTCGGAGATGATTCACATTGGGTTAAAGAGGGTGATGCTCTTGCTGGCAAGATGGCTACAATAGTGAACTCAAACTCGCAGTGTTAGCGTGGACTTGGACTCTTGACCTCAGCATGGATTCAGATACCTGGCCTCAGCATGGACTTGGACTTATAGCCTCAGCATGGATTCAAACTCCTGGCCTCAGCATGGATTTGGACTTACAGCCTCAGCACGGACTCAAACTCTTGGCCTCAGCATGGATTTGTACTCTCAGCCTCAGGGTGGACTCGAACTCCCTGCCTCAGTGTGGACTCAGACTCCAGGCTTTAAGGTCTGTGTTGGAAGGACTGTTATTCTGAACTGTTATTTCTTTATTTTTCTAATTTATTGCTGGACTTGTTAATTTATTTATTTTTTTATATTTTTCCCCTAAGAATTTGTATCTAAGAATATGCCCTTAAGTACTTTGTTCCCTAAGATAGTGCTGTATGTGGTGACTTGTAAACTTTTCACAGTACTCATGTGAGTAGATGTGACAATAAAGAGAATTCTAATTCTAATTCTAATTCAAATACAAATTCTAATTCTAATTCAAGTGCAGAAAACAAGTGGTTAAGTCCCTTGCTTCTTTTTACTAGCCGCCTCTTTGTTTCCACTAAGTGGAAGCAGCTAAAATCAAGACTGTTTTTCCTCTTATCTGAGAAGTCTTTGTGTGTTTCATACTTCTTTGCACTCAGAGTCTAATGCTGCTGGACATATAACCACATCACTAAAATATTTTTGCATTTATTGGAAAGCCTAAAAGACATTTTGTTTAAAATGGCATTCTCTACTTATCTTTTATTTGAAAGCAATAAAAAAAATTTGAAAGTTCAATTTAATTCAAAGGACTTATTGCAGCAGAAATAAAGCATGCCTGTGAACATCTGCATAAGAAGTATTTACATTCCCCAAATGAGCATAGTAACTACTAAATAATCCTTTCCACTTGGCAGATGCAGTATAATTTGGATAAATGTGAGGTTATTCACTTTGGAAGCAAAAACAAGAAGGCTGATTATCACCTAAATGGTTGTAAATTGGGAGAAGGGAGTGTGCAGTGAGACCTGGGTGTCCTTGTGCACCAGTTGCTGAAGGTAAGCATGCAGGTGCAGCAGGTGGTAAAGAAGGCAAATGGTATGTTGGCCTTCATTGCGAGACGTTTCGAGTACAGGAGCAGGGATGTGTTGTTGTAGTTGCACGGGGCCTAGGTGAGGCCACACCTGGAATATTGTGTGTACTTTTGGTCTCCTTTTCTGAGGAAGGATGCTCTTGCTCTTGAGGGAGTGCAGCGAAGGTTTACCAGACTGATTCCGGGGATAATGTGTCTGACATACGAGGAGAGATTGATTAGGTTGGGTTGGTTTTCGCTAGAGTTCAGATGAATGAGGGGGCATCTCATAGCGACTTATAAAATTCGAACAGGACTGGACCAGAGTAGATGCAGAGAGGATGTTCCTGATGGTGGGTGTGTCCAGAACCAGGATTTGGAACCAGGATCCCCGAAGATGAGGAGATATTTTTTCACCCAATGAGTAGTGAGCCTGTGAAGATCATTACCACAGGAAGTAGATAATGCTAAAACATTGAATGTATTCAAGAGGCAACTAGATATAGCACTTGTGATGAATAGGATCAAAGGTTATGGGCAAAAGGCAGGATCAGGATATTGAGTTGGATGATCAGCCATGACTGTGAAGAATGGCAGAGCAGCCTCAAAGGGCCGAATGGCCTCCTCCTGGTCCTACCTTCTCTGTTTAGATGTTTCTATAACAAGAAATGAAAGCAATATGATGGAATGCGAAGAGATAAAAGGTACTGCAGATGCTGGAGAATCCGAGATAACAAGGCGTGGGGCTGGATGAACACTGCAGGCCAAGCAGCATCATAGGAGCAGGAAAACTTGACGTTTCGGGCCTAGACCCATCATCAGAAATGCGAAATGGAATGCGAAGTCAGTTTTCCAATTCCAAACTATTTCCCAACCTATTGATAACAACAGGGTACCTGATAATAATGGATAAGAGTAATTGTGAATTTGAATACAAGAATTATCACTCCCAGTGCAGTCTGATGGTTGCAGCCCTCTGAATCCTCATTAGTTCTGGATATTGAAAAGACACATTGCTCAGGTCAGGCAAGGGTAAGGAGATTTCTTAAAGATTATCACCAATGTCAAGTCAAATGTCACTAATGAGATGAATTGAGAGAGGAAAGGGCAAAAATATATTTTGGAATAGGATATGGTTCTGAGTGAGAGGTGACCAGGGAAAGGACTGCTTGAAATGTTCTTCGTCATCCTAAAATGTCATGGGAATGACTACTGTGTTTACAACGAGGGCACCCTTCATTATGTAATGTGGCACTGGCACTGTGCTAAATGGGATACACTAACAGATCTTACTATGATAACATGGTAAGCCACTGACAGCCAAAAGAACAGGATGGGGGACCACAGTGCTATTTCAGGCTAAAGTCTGAAATAGTCATCAAAAATTGTGCACCATTAAATTCATGCCCTGGTTAAGGTGTTGATTCCATTGTCTCCCTCAATTGTGCTTATTGTATGAGGTTTTCTAGTATTTTCTTCAAATTACTTTCTAGCAGCAACTTCCACACACCTCCAGCACCCACTTCCTCCAGTAGGTCAAGCAATACCGGTGACTATCAGAATTATTTTTAAACTGCTGACCCTTTCTTAATCTGAAAGATGTAGCGAGATCAGTTGTTCATTTTGTTTGGCCATCAATGTTAGAGTTCTTCTATCACCTGAAGTAGCAGAATGGGATCAAGAACATTTCAGCCAGTAAACTTCCATTATATCAGTTTAGCTGCTTTGCTATCACTCATGCCTCTGAGTCATAAGATTGTGGGCTCAAACACTGCTCTAGGATATGGGTACATAGTAGATTTTTTTGTGGTATTGAGGAATTGTTATACTGTTTGAAGGTTCTTTTTAGACAAGACATTAAATCAAGGTCCCGCTGTATCCCCATGTTGAAAAAAAATTGCAAAAGATTTTATGGCATCATTTCAAGAAATGCATGAAATTGTCTTGGTCAACATTTGCCCAAAATCAATGCAACCAAAGAACAGATTATCTGACCATTCATTCATTTATCATTTGTGGCACCTCAGTTGTGCAATTGGCTCCTGCCTACGTGCGAATGCAAACTATATTTCCAAAGTGAGTCATTGGATTGTAAAGTGCTTTGGAATGTCTAGAGAATTTGAAGCAAATATTTAAATTCCAGCTTGATGGATACAATATCATCCCGGGTAGATTTTTTTTCAGAGGTCTGTGTGAAGTTAAATTCCCTTCCTGGAAGGGGAATCCAGCATGAAAGTAGATTTCAGTAAAACCTTCAATGGATCAAATAGGAGATTGATCTACAAGACTGAAATGTGAATTGCCCTGAAAAGACATCGAAAGCCAGCAGGAGTAATGGTTGCTTCTATATAAGGCTGATTTAGTGATGACAAGAGTATCTCGTGGATCAGTACTTGGGCCATTGCTGTTTACAATGCAAACAACAAACCTGGAAGATAATATAGAAAAGAAAAAAGCATGTTTGCAGGTAATATCAAACTAAAAAAGGTTTGCAAAGACTGGATGGCCAGAATCAAACAGTTTGGGTACTCATCATTTAATATCAATAAATACAAAGACATGGAATTTTGAAAAGGTAATAAACAATAGAAGTAAGAGCTAAATATTATTTTTAAAGACACCATGAGGAAGATTGATGGAACAACACTGAAACTTTCAGCACAAGGTGTAATAATGGTTACAGATCAAAGATCAGGCTATGTAGTCAGATGGGTTTCAGCTTATAGTCAAAACCACATAGGGATTGATTTTTTTTTTAAAAAAAGAGGTTTGAATCCCAATAACTGATACAAGAATCACACAAAAAGGCTCTCCTTTTGAGACTTTTACCGAAGCGAACAAACTAACATCAACACTGATTAAACATAACTCAGTAAGCAACTGATACAGTAAACTACAGAAAATGTATCCCTTACTATTTTCCTCACATAATCACTTATTCCCTCTCATGTTTATACATCATGTTCAGCAGAAATTTATTCATGTCTTAAAAGTTCTAAATACCTCACAGCGATTCAATAGGCATGTTTCTCCTTGACAAGTGTAAATCTTTCAAGATAACAAGCATGGGGCTGGATGAACACAGCAGGTCAAGCAGCATCATAGGAGCAGGAAAACTTGACGTTTCGGGCCTAAACCCTTCATCAGAAAAGGGTTTAGGCC
>JAHRHZ010000014.1:49691489-49786600 GCA_024137785.1 Ginglymostoma cirratum
TTTAGGCCCGAAACGTCAAGTTTTCCTGCTCCTATGATGCTGCTTGACCTGCTGTGTTCATCCAGCCCCATGCTTGTTATCTCGGATTCTCCAGCATCTGCAGTACCTTTTATCTCTGATGTAAATCTTTCAACATCTTTTTCGTTGCCCCTTCACTCAATCCTCCTTAACATAATTGAATTAATATCCAGCAAAAAGACATCCATTGACAATTTCTCAGTCTTTTGATAAGACATTACATGGATCGTCTCAGTCTATGGTAATCAGATCACATGCTTAAAATTGGGCAGAAGCAGCAACAGGTCACATATTCCATTTAAACTTGAATTAAAAGTGAGCTTAAACTGCAGCATCTTTTGAAAACTCACACACATAACACTGTATCCAATAAAATTTAAATTTTAATTGAGAAAATATCCACAACATTTTCAGAGAGTGAGTTACAGATTTCCACAGGATATTGTACAAAATAATGCTTCCTCATTTCATTTCTGAATGACTTAACTCAAGTTATAAAATTACAGAATTTGATCTGGACTACATCTGTTTCAACGATGTGCCTCTTTTTCAGGTTGTATTTTTGATGCTCCCGTTCTCATTGCTCGGTATTGGTCTTACACTCACTGCCTATATTCCCTTGAATGCTACTGTCTGGTATGATCTAGAATTCTGGCAGAATGTTCTTTGCAGGTTCTGCCTAGGGTTTGAACTCCATTTCCCAAAAACAGAAAGGTGACGACCAGTGGTATTATCACTGGAATATTAATCCAGAGACTCCAGTAGCTGGTGACCTGGATTCAAATCCTGTAATATTAGAATTTGAAATAAGTTTTTAAACAAAACTGGAATTAAGTGTCTAATGATTACCTACTGTTTATCCTAATACGACTGCAAGACATTTAAAATTCAATAGGCTTTTTAATGCAGCAACCACATCATCATTTTATTTCTGTTTCCTATTCAATCAACAGCAGCAGGAGTGATAATTATCCACACAAAGCAATTTTCATTCTAGCATTTAAACAGACAATCCAACAATCCAATTTGTCGGAGTTAGAATTCTGAGAAATAAAGGAAGGAAGGGAAAAAGCAAAGAGAGAAGCGCAAAGATTGTACTCTGATTCAAAGATGCCTCTATGGTCATGTTACTAGAAGCTATGGGAGCATGAGAGATATACCATTTTCCAGAAGTGGGAAGAAGATATTCCTTGCAGAAATCCAGAAGGCTTCCTTGTCTTGGTCAATAACGTCTGGTGCTAAAATGCAATTCATTGCAACATTTCCGAATATTAGTCCTCAAATCCCTGGAAGATATCATTAACTATATTTTAAGTAGGTATGTGGTGTCTCCAAGTAGCCAACTATTAAGTCAGGTATGATGGAATCATGGAGGGTGGACTCCTTCAGCATTGTCGTGCATTAAAAATTGCATTGTGCTTTTGTCCATTGAGGCTACCATACAAATGTATGATCGTGGAGTAGCTCAAGTTAAATAAAGGGATCAATTTACATCATCATAATTTTTCCAATAAACTCACAATGATAATTTCAGGTTTTCAGCATCTACAGCATTTTACAATGTAGTTAGTTATGCTCTGACACACACAAAAAAAAAAGTAACCCACTAAAATAACCCATTTATTCTGCCCATAGTTTTCTCCGTAATAATATTAAAATGTGGGATTGGGTGTCGTTGGCTGGAGCAACATTTATTCTACCCATGAGAAGGTGGTGGTGAGCTGCCTCAAAACATGTACCAACAAATAATAAAGCTTTAACATCACTTAAAGAAATATTTTAAAAAATCGTATATACTTATACCAAACTTTTAGTTGTCATTTTAATACACCATCTTGTTCTTATGCTCACGTTGTTGTCTTAGTCCTCCTGTAGTGTTTAAGTGAAGCCCAATACAAGCTGAAGAAACAGGACCTCATTTTCTATTTATGCACTTTACAGCCTTCTGATTTAACACTGAGTTCAACAATTTCCACCCATGACCTTTGTCCTCCAATTTGTTTCCAACCCCCAGTTTACCAATCACTGTATCTAGTTTTTGAGTTCTGCTCTCCAAACTGTTCTTTGTTTTGACATTAACAGCTATTACTAACAGCTACTTCAGATTTACGTTGGGGAGACAAAACACAGACTAGATGACCGCTTTGCAGAACACCTACATTCTGTCTGCAAAAATGACCCTGATCTTCCTGTTGCCTGCCATTTCAACACACCATGATGTTTGCTTGGATAATTTCTCTGTCTTAGGCTTACTGTGAGCTCCAGTGAAGTTCAGCCCAAGCTGGAAGAACAGCATCTCAATTTTCACCTGGGGACCCTCCAGCCTTCTAGACTCAATGTTGAGTTTAATAATTTTAGGGCCTGACCACCTTCTCCCATGTCCTCACCGCTAAACATCAGCTTTTGTCATCACATGGGCTGTTACCACAAACAACTACTGTGAACCATTGACCCATTCACAGCTATTGGCTCTCCCAGGCTGACCTTTATTCGTTCCTTTGTCTGCCCAACTGTTGTTGTCTCTGTCTCTCTGGGCTCCATCTCCACCGATCATTTACTCCTCTCCCCTCCCCCATCCTATCTTTAGTATATAAATCAACCTTTTCCTAGCTACCTTCCTAATCAGTTATGAAAGAGCGTCACCGAACCTGAAATATTAACTCTGCTTTCTCTCCACATATGCTGCCAGACCTGCTGAGTCTATCCAGAAATTTCTGTTTTTGTATTTTGGACCTATGCTTTGTCTCTTAATTCTCTACAAGTTTTACCACTCTCATTGCCTTTTGCTCTATGATACCTCGACCTCTAACTTCCCCATCCTCTAACCTTTCCATGATTTTCTCCAAAATGTTAACTCTCATTTCTCTCTATAGATGCTGCTAGAGCTGCTGACCTTAGAACATAGAACATAGATCATAGAACATTACAGTACAGTACAGGCCCTTCGGCCCTCGATGTTGCGCCGACCTGTGAAACCAATCTGAAGCCCATCTCACCTACACTATTCCATTATCATCCATATGTTTATCCAATGACCATTTAAATGCCCTTAAAGTTGGCGAGTCTACTATTGTTGCAGGCAGGGCATTCCACGCCTTTACTACTCACTGAGTAAAGAACCTACCTCTGACATCTGTCCTATATCTATCACCTCTCAATTTAAAGCTATGTCCCCTCGTGCTAGCCTTCACCATCATTTCTGATGAAGGGTCTAGGCCCGAAACGTCAAGCTTTCCTGCTCCTGTGATGCTGCTTGGCCTGCTGTGTTCATCCAGCCCCACACCCTGTCACCTCTTAACCTTCTTCTCTCTAACGAAAACAGCCTCAAGTCCCTCAGCCTTTCCTCATAAGACTTTTTCTGGCAATTTCTGTTTTTGTTCCATTCCTCACCTGTTGTAGTTATATTTCTTATGTTCTGTCATCCTGCTGATTATTAGCAACAAGGAGACTTATTCAGTAATGGAATGACCGTACCACATCATGTTCAGCCTGTTTCCATATAGCTGCATGAGGTAACGCTCCCAAAGCAGTTAATGTCCATGTTACATTTGCTCCACCTGTTCTACTAATGTCACACACTGTTTGTAATGGAGATAAAGAGTTCTATTCTAGTTTCTGGAGAGAACTGAACAGAGTGGAATAGGAATGCATTTTATGCTGTGATAAAAGTTGGGGAGGTGAAAGAGGAACAGTAAAGAAGATCATGTACCAGTTCCCAAATTTCTTAGTAATTATGCCTGAGCAAATGTTACTGTACTTATTGTTATCATGCAATAAACTTCCTTGCTATCTCAGTACAGAGCATCTTCAGTAAATACTCTCCGGTATGTACCCACTACCACTAATTAATAGCTAGTACCAAGACAAAGCAAAGATAAAGGAGGATATATGGCAGTGAACTAACGCAAAGAACTCTAACACAGTAGCACATACTTGGCAAATACTCCAAGAGCAGTGGTCACCTGGAAAATTAACACATATTTTCCACTATATATTTGTGGGTCACACAAATAAACAAAATAAATATTTAAGAGTCTTCTAATAAATAAATACTTCTCACTTTTTTCAATAGAATTTATGTATTATTTTTCAACCTAGCAAGCTGAAATGAATTTAAGTTTAGATATTAAACTTAATAAAATATTGTTGTAAATCTTATGATCAAATGTTATATGAGAATTTTATTTAAAATGTCATACTTCTACTGTCATCTTAAATAGTCAGAAGTCAGCTTGCTAAATATAAACTCGGAAATTTATGTTTATCATATTTGCATGTGTTTACCATAACTATATGAAATTTCTTTGTGCACTATTTTAACAAGATTGGCATGGACTATTTAGACTGAAGGGAATGTTTCTAAGCTGTATGGCTCAATGACTCTATAAGTGTCTTTGTCCATTTTAAATAGCTTCATTGAAATAGGGTACAGGGTAATGTCAGATGAATACACTGACCATCCAAGGCACTAACATTATAAACAGTAATCTCCAATCTATAATTAATTCATCAGTGGATGTAACTTTGTTCATTAGTACGTGGGATGTGAATATTGCTGGCAAGGCAAGCACTAATGCCGTTCCTAATTCCCCTTGCAAAACTGGTTTTGAGCTGCCTTCTTGAATCATTGCAGTCACTCAGATGTAGGTACATGCGCAGTATTTTTCAGAAAGGAATTTCAGATTTTTGACTTAACGATAGTGAAGGAATTGCAGTCTACCTCCAAGTTAGGATTGTGAGTGGCATGGAGGGGAACCTGCAAGTAGTTATGATAATCTTAAATATTTTCCACCCTGTCCTCCTAGGCAGATGTTGGTTTGAGAGGTTGTTTAAGGAAACTTGGTGAGTTTCTGCAGTGCATCTTGTAGATACTACACATTTCTGGCATTTCTACAACAGTGATAGAGGTATTGAATGTTGTACACGATAATGATAAGTGTGTTGCTTTGTCATGAACCACGTCAAATTTCTTGCATGACTTTGGAACTGCACTCTTCCTGGTAAATGGAGAGTATCACTTTGAGGATAGTAAGCAATTTTTGAGCAGTTAGGAGCAATGGCCCCTCTAAGCTATGTGTGAAGCCACGCCAATATCTGTGCACAACAATTATATTGGCACACAAATTGAGACATCGACTTCGGAGTTGCTACTGCACAGGGGCCTTGGAGGTGTCCACAGCTGGTAAGAAAATTAGAAGGAATGCTGGTGAGGAGATGATATACTCATCACAAAATCCACAGGCTCTAACTTGCCCTTGTAACGGTAACATTCATATGGCTGACCCAGTTAAGTACTTAGGCAATGCTAAATTCCACAACAACCAATATCAATGATCTGGATAATGAAACTGAATGGAAGACAGCTAAATTTGCTGATGGCACAAACTTAAGTAGGAAAGTCACTTTCTCAAGTTGACATAAATAGGCTAGAACGAGAATTAGATAGTTTAATTAAGTGAGCAAAAAATAGTCAGATTAAAAAGGATAACAAGCATGGGGCTGGATGAACACAGCAGGTCAAGCAGCATCATAGGAGCAGGAAAACTTGACGTTTCGGGCCTAAACCCTTCATCAGAAATGATGCTAAATTCCACAACAACCAATATCAATGGTCTGGATAATGAAACTGAATGGAAGACAGCTAAATTTGCTGATGGCACAAACTTAAGTAGGAAAGTCACTTTCTCAAGTTGACATAAATTTCTGATGAAGGATTTAGGCCCGAAACGTCAAGTTTTCCTGCTGCTATGATGCTGCTTGACCTGCTGTGTTCATCCAGCCCCATGCTTGTTATCTCGGATTCTCCAGCATCTGCAGTACCTTTTATCTCAGATTAAAAAGGATAATGCCTTTAATGTCAAACGTGGTGTATGTTGTATTACCATTAGTAATCTTCCTTTCTATAGTTGCTTTAAAGGCATTTTTGGATAGTGCTGCTAGAGGATGAACCACTAGTGAGCCTTAACAAGAAGAGACACTTGTCTTTATGACAAACTCTATGTCATCACAAGAAAGCTGTAGGTACACATTGCACCAGCTACTTAGAGATAATTATCAATACTATCAGGAACCAGGAATGACACATCTGACCGAATCAGAAAGGTTGTTTCCCTTTGTGGTACAATCTAGAACCTGAGGATGTAACATTAGAATGAGAAGTCACATATTTAAGACAGAGATGAGGAGGAATTTCCTCTCTCAGAGGGTAGTGGAATTTGTAGAGTTCTTTACCACAGAGAGCTGTAGAGGTTGACTCTAAAGTATATTCAAGGCTGAGATAGATTTTTATCCAGCAAGGGAATCAAGGGGATGTGGAAAAGGCAGAAAAGGGGATTTGAGGATTATCATATCACTGATCTCATTGAGTGTGGAGCAGGCTCAATGGATTGAATGGCCTACCAAGTCTTATGGTCTTACGGTATTGTCATCCTGATTTTGAACTTGACTTGTTATTTGTCCTTCCAAGATGGTTAGTTGTCATAAGATTGTGCAGAACTTAATGCAGTCTCCAACATTCACCCTTTTAGTACCATTACTTTATACAGTATGTCCCACATAGATCTTTACCCCGTAGTTAGCACTTACACGTTCAGTTATAAAACTCTTTTAACATCTATCACTACCCAATTTCTACCCAAATGCCTGACTTCTCCTACAGCCTGGAACTTCCATAATTCTTCCAGAATGCTGGAAGTCTTGGTTTGATGACGATTAACTTGTCTTTTAGTCATTCCCGTGTTGGAGAATCTTTTATTGCTCAAACGTCCTTCATGGAGAGTCTCATTCCCAATAAATTCAAGAGTTGATTCAACACCATATTATGGTGTTTCCTTGAAATCCTGAATTCCCTTTTTAAAGGAAGTTGCCCCTTCTAACACAAGTAATTGCCCCATGACAGCATCTGAGAGACCTTTAATCTCATGAATGTCCATCATGGAAGGCTGCTATTTCTTCTCTTTGACCATGACCTGAATCTATGATTGTTGGTCTGGCTGCCCTGATGGTGTATACAGCTTAGCTGCACATTGTTCAAGCAAATCTTTACTCCCAACTTGCTGATCTATCTACATTGAAGTAAGTCAGCTCTTTACTTCAACTTGTTGAGTAGGTTGAACATCTTCCTCTGTTAACCTCTGTTAATGCCTTCCTCAGTCATGGCACTAGAGGACTGATATTTACTTAGCTTTATCTTCAAAAACTTGAACTTGTGTCACCTCACCATCTGATATTAAAGACAAATCTGTTGTACTGGTTTAGTTCACTGTAATGGCTCCTTAGACATAGGAACTGAGATTAGCAGGAGCCAGGAATAACACATCTGACCTCATCACGATCTGGAGCTACATTACTCAATTCTCCAGCCAAGATTATGACATTGTTAGACTGGGGGAGCGTAACGCATTCTCCAACACACACTTTCAGAAACATTACTTTATACAACAAAGGGGAGACAGTTAGATTTGCTCTAATGGAGGTGTTGGTTACCTGATATTCGTGTGGCATAACTGTTACTTGCTGCTTATTAGCTGAAGCTAGTAGTTTGACCAAGACTCAAAGGTAACAAGTAAATGAAATGAGAAAAATATTGATTATTTGCAATAAAAAATTGTGATAAAGTGAAATGCTTAATAGACAGAGTTCAATGAAGATAGTCTATCATATTCTTATGACGTATAAGTCAAATCGATATAGTTATCTAATCGTAATATTTCATTTACCTAAGAATGTGAATGTCATTGTGCACTCCAGGCATCTTGCCAGTGATAAGGACTTCAATTTAATCATGTTTTGTCACTGGCAAGAGGGTAATGAAAGTGGTGGAGATTGGAAATGGAAGAATGATCAGAATGGGGTGTTGGTTGGAGATTGTGGCAGGGGTAAATTGGTGAGTGGATGGGGTTTGGCAGCAATCAGAAGAAATGACAGAGACGAGGAGAAGAGAGAGCACTTGAGAGGGAGGTGGTTACTGTGTAATGTCATGGGGGTGATTGGGAGAGAGAACAATTGGAAGCACAGAGTGATAAAGGAGAGTTGCAGCTTACGGTCAGGAAGAAGGAGATCTCTGCAAGGTAAAAGGGCATCAGTTGTCAGGGTCATAATGACTGGGAGCTGAGGAGAAAACGTCCAGGAGTAAGATGCTGACTGGTGAGGGGTTATACTGTCTGGGAGGAAGGAAGAAAGGAGCAGAGTGGGGGCTAGCAATCACTTTCAGCTTAGAAGGAGAGCTGTAAGGAGATGTCAGTTCCTCTGTAAAGTGAGTATTTTTAACAAAGGCGTACTGTAGCAGCCTCTTTTAAGAACTGTTGCAGGGGGAGTAAGGTTCCCTGAACAGGGCCAATGAAGTACCAAGTGCATTCAGTGCAGCACCTTTTTATATGGAGGTCAATTTTGAGAAATTGTGAGAAAGGTCTGTTGCCAACGTAAGGCGTGGGTTTGGAAATTTTGTTTTAGCCTTGCCAAAGTGGGTGAAGAAAACAACAGGAATGAGCATATAGCTTTCGATGCCATATCAGATGCTCATTCACATCAGAATTTCTGCAGCCCTTCACTGCACATCATTAAAGATTATTCATTTCTACCTTCAATTGTTTGAATGCCATGTATGCATATTACCCAGTATTTATCTGTATTGTCCTTTCTCTACAAACAAATCTGATGTTTATTTGTGGAAATTATTGCTTGGTACCATTATTGCTACCTGCCCAAGCTTGGAACGAGCCCAAGTTAAGGAATTGTGAAGACCTAGCCTGTCATTCTCAGTGATGTCCTTGCATTGAAAGATTTGCAGGAAGCAATTTAAAAATGAATATGCAGATCTAATTACTTTCCAGACCTTGTTGTGCATTTTTGCCAGACACAAAGAGCACATGTAGACAACACTGCTCAGATGGTAATCATTGCTTGTAAACGATGTGTGGGATTCCAAATACTAAGGCGCAGGTAGAAATTGTTTCCACCTCTAATGAGCAGAACATTGTACTGCAGCAGTCATCACTTTTTGCTTCTCCTCCCCCAAGTTCAGTGATTCAGCTTGTTTTAATTCATTAACTTTATTATTGAGCACTGGGATGTGTGAAAATGTACTGGTGCTTGATAGTGATGACCAGCTTGAAGACATGATCCAAAGCAGCAGTCAATTCTTCCAATTAAACAGATGACCTAAGGTAATAACTTGTATCTGAAATCACCTTTAATGTAATGAAACATTCTAATATGCTTCACAGGATTTTAAAAAGCATAATTGCACATGGAATGAAAGGCCATGATTTTACTATTTTATGTAGAGAATGGTGGGGAGCAGTTTGCATGCATTATTTTCCACCATGGCCTGAGATCAGTTATCGTGTGCAAACATATATTTAGCACTTCATTATTCACGCTGGCAGCATTACTCAGCAAAGTAAATGGTGAGCTAGTTACAAGTGCCTCAGGAAACAGCAGGCCTCCCTCCCCCACATCATCCCGTGGGGATCCCAAAGCATTCAGCAGTTCCAGCACAGAAAGACGAGCATGGATCTGGGTAGGTGACTGTCAGCAGGTTTGGGCCCTCCACAGCAAAAGGCACCTTGGCATGACCACCCCAAGTCTTCCAAGTCAACAGGAGCAACCACAAAAGCAGGCTTGCTCTACCTCAGCTGTGGAAGGGACACACTGAGATGGAGTGATAGGGAGAAGTAGAAGAGAACATATTGTGGCGACACAGGTGCTGCATCATTGAAACAAGCCAGCACTTTTGTCAATATGTTTTCACTTGCGCTATCACAATGTCTACTACACTATTATTTTCGCTACAGGGCCTGGTGAAGTCAGACCCTTATGAGAGATGAGAAACCTCTTTAGAATCCCTACAGTGTGGAAACAGGCCCTTCGGCCCAACAAGTCCACACTGAACCTCGGAGTATCCCAACCACACCCATCCCCTTGTAACCCACCTAATCTACACATCCCTGAACACTACGGGCAATTTAGCATGGCCAATCCACCTAACCTGCACATTTTTGGATTGTGGGAGGAAACCAGAGCACCCGGAGGAAACCCACACAGACACAGGGAGAATGTGCAAACTCCACACAGCAGTGACCTGAGGCTGGAATTGAGCCTGGGTGCCTTGCGCTGTGAGGCAGCAGTGCTAACCACTGAGCCACCGTGCCGCCCATACATATGAAGAGCGTAAGACATTACAATCATCAAGCATTGCTTATCTCTCACCAGCAATCAAGTCTTTGGCTGAAGCTTGCCTTGTACTTTAGGGATCCTCGAGGATCCAAACTGCAGCCGAAGCATTTCAATTGGCAGTGGATGATACTGATGCCAAATACAATGTTCAGGGAATATTCCAGGGCTGGCCTGGCCACATGTTTCAACACTTGCATTCACTTTATGAGAGAGAGTGTGGAATCATTGATGATTTCACACACCTCATTGGTGAAAGTTTGTTCCTATATATGAAAGTTTCAAGGAAGCAAATTAACATTCAAAGATATTAGATGTTTAATGAACAGTTTACATGTCCACTTCACTTCAAGGTACACTGGTAATCAACAATAAAGATGTACAAAGTGATGCCTCTCACAGGTTAAAAGCAGCCATAAAAGCTTTTCAAGCATATCCAGGTAACATTCCAGTTTAGTGCTTTCTGAAGCAACAATGGGATACAGATGTAGGAAGAGTAAAAAGGAACATTATCAGGAATGATGTCAACCTGATGGCTCTAATGATGGACTGGATTACAGGTGACTCAAATGTTGAATCTATAGGGATAATTTCAGAGATACACGACTTTACTAGCATGTAATATCAGTGCGCTGTCTCACTGTAAATTTTCCCTCTAACAGTAATATAAACATGGTCTGTAGAGCTACATTAGAATGAAGATATCATTCACACATTAACACAGATAAAATTTTAATATGCGAGACAAAAAATCAAGAGCAGCAAACCAACAAGCTAGACCTGGCTTATACAGGGGATGCCTGTCAATTTCTCAACCTTTGATACAAAAGCAAACAAATACAATCTGAAACAGCTGTCATCCTGGAAGTGGGAATGAGGTTATCTCTGGCCTCTTGGGCACTCACTAACGTTTCTCTGTCCTAATCTTGGGGACAGCATCTTGGTTTGTATCTTGATCCTCAGCTTCATCTTCATCCTCAGAGGATTGGTTTTGCTCTTTGATCTTGTCCGCATCCAGGATATTTCCCCTGTGTGCAAATTGTGAAGTGCACAGCGCGTCATAATCATGTGGGACAACTTGTCCGGGATATTTTGCAAAGCTCCACCAGGGCATCAAAGCCTCATTCTCAGAAGGCTTTCACTATTACCCTGCTGAAAGTGTTAGAAGCGCTGTGTCTTAGTTCTGTGTCCATCTGTGCATTGTCTACAGACATCATCAGCCATATTTGTCTCCCAGCAGTCATCCCTATATAAGCCAATGACCTTGCAAAAAGGAAGCACCTGTAAGTGTTCGAATAAATACAGGTTATGACATCTCTCTGGATGTCTGAAACGTATTTCCAAAATGTGGCTTCAATGATCACAAGTTAGTTGAACATTATGGCTTTGGAATTCTGCCTTATTCTTGAATGTCATTAGTTGGTCTCAAAACAAGGTGGGTACAATCAAAAGCGCACTGTACCTGGCTGAAGAGAGCGAAGATGGAGAATTCTAATTCTATAGCTGTTTGACTCTCTTCATCATGGTCGAAGGTTTTGAAGAGATGGGCTCTTACAAAAGTAGCATCAATAACATTCCAGATATATAAATGATTTGAGAATTGAGAGATGTCACCCAGGTATCCAGTTTTGTTTGGAACAGGCTACTAGCATGAAAATTAAGGACGGTTTTGACTTTGACAGCCAACAGGATGAAATTGATGTCCAGTCCTTGTGAGCAGAAGTTCCTGTCCAGCAACTGGTATGGTTCCAAAATGATGGATTGAGACATTCTTAACCTGAAAAATGGCTGTTCCAACATTTGCACGTAGCTGCAGTGAAGCCTATAAACTCTGGTTCTCACCATTCCTCTGTTCCTCCTTTTCGGGTCATGTCCTGCTGTTTCTGTCTCTGGAGGATCTGCAGCAGCAACTGGACATTGCTACTTTTTCTGAGCTTGCTGAAGATCATATTTTCTCAAAGGTATTCTAAAGAAGCCACATCATATCTCACAATGGAGCTCTGATGTATGCACAGTTGACAACTAAAGTGTGAATGGGCTTCTGCCAGTTAGCTACCATGAGATGGGCACCACCTGCCACCCACCAACAAAAAAACCTTCGTCCATCACTGCTGATATCCTTGCAAGCCTTTCTGTGTGAACTGTGATGGTGCCAACAAGACAAGTTGTCAGTTACCCATTTTGTTTTACCATTGGAGTTTTTGCATCAGTAATTTTCTTAATTATGGAGAGAAAGAATGGAAGTGTGATATTAATGTGCTGAGTGGGATATTAATGAGGTTCTAATACATGGAAATAAGCTTCTTGCCTCTCAACGACAAGGCTCTGAACTCTCTATCTGAGTCTTGAGGGTTTAATCAGAAAGTGTTTCTTGACAACATGATTCTGATTTTTGGACTCCTGTCTGGTTAAGTCAGCTCACTTGCCATCATTCTTAACATCTCAGAAATGGGAATATTTCACCCAAAGAAAGATTTTGGAACAGAAGAAGGGCATCCCAAACATTGTAGCTGACAAAGAACTATCCTTTTTACAGGGTGCTAATAGATCAGATTACAAAAGCATGGTTAAAATATGGGTTTCTGCATACCTCGTGAAGAAAGAAAGAGAGTTTGAAAGGCAAACAGGTTTAGGGAGGCAATTCCAGATTTGAAGTTATTGCCATTAATTTTGGAGTAATTAAAGTTGGGGAAATACAAAAGTCTAGATGTAGAGAAAATGTAGACAGATCTGGGCATTGAGGGTCATTGAAAAATACAGTGACAGCGAGAGGCCAGGCCATGATGGACTTGAAAACAAGATTAAAAATTTTACAATGGAGGCATTGTTTGACTTGGAGCAAATGTAAGTCGGCAAGGATTGTTGGGTGAATAGAACTTGGAGAAAGTAAGGACATGAGCAGGAAAGGTTTGGATGACTTCAAATTCATAAACTGTCAAATGTGGAAGGGCATCTAGGAGTACTTTGGAATCATCAAATCTAAAAGATTTGGTGGCAAAGACATGGATGAGAGGTTCAACAGCACAGCTGAGGCTGTGGCAGAGTCAAATAGTATCATAGATATAGAAATAAGTGGTCTTAGTGATGAAGTGAAACAAATGTTAAAATGCTCTCTCAAATAACCATCTGTAAATAATTGTTGCTTCTGGGTTTTGCATGATATTGCTATGACTGAATGTGAGCCTATCCATGTAAGATATGACATGAATAATATAATTATGGGGGAAATTATATCACTGTTTCATTTTCCTTTAGAGAATTCTTTAGAGAATTCATTTAAATTCAAATGAATTTAAATCCTACTGTGGCTCTAATTGAATGAAAACACTAATATAATTATGAACAAGTAACCATGGTTAATTATTGTAAAAATCCATTTGCCTCACTAATATCCTTTAGAGAAGGAAATCTGTCCTCCTTACCCGGTCTTGTCTGCATGTGACTCCAGACTCATAGGAATATAGTTGACACTTAGCATTAAATGCTGCCCTAGCCAGAGACACCCACATCCCATGAATTGAAAAAGAGAACAATTATTTTGAAGCTGGCCTCATAAAAGAATCAATAACTTAAATATGATCTTATGTTACTAAGTCCAAGTCACTTTGTCATGAAAACTGAACAATGCTGAAGTATTGAAAGGGTACAGAGCAGTAACAATGTCATACCAGGTGCATAGTTTCAGGGACAGATTACAAGCATATTTTTGTATGAATTGCTGCTGTGTACAGTAATGGCCAAATATTGTTTCTAATTGTGAGCCATCTCAACAGCAGAAATAATGATGGTGAAGCCAGCAGTTACCTTCAGAATTCCCGCATTCATTCAAAGAATTCTTCACTTTCCTCCAACAGCACTGCAACTATTTAATCCTTATGTTTACCAATTTCCAGCACTGAAGAATTGAACTGTTGTCTAATTTACCACATTTACTTGGGCCAGTGGCTTGTAGTACAAAACAGCATAATTACATAAGTGTAGCAATTACTACAAGATAACAAGGTGTGGGGCTGGATGAACACAGCAGGCCAAGCAGCATCATAGGAGCAGGAAAGCTTGACGTTTCGGGCCTGGACCCTTCATCAGCATCTGCAGTACCTTTTATCTCTGATGCAATTACTACAAGTCTCTTTTCTGACAACTTTCCACTTCAGTGCTCCTGAGTACAGAAATAGGAGAATAGGGCCGATGAATGTGTAGCTCAGGAGCTGATGCAAAATGGAGAGTTTTAGATTCCTGGATCACCAGGATCGTTTCTGGAGAAGGTTGCACCTCTCCAAGTGGGACTGTCTGCATCTGAACCAGAATGGGACTGCCATCCTTGTGGGTCTGTTTGCCAAGTGCTGTTGGGAGGAATTTGAACCAGCTCAGCAGGACAAGGGGACACAGAGCATTAGTACAATAGGAAAATGGAATAATATAGTAAAAAGAATCAGAGCAGAGAGAGTTCAGTCATGCCGCAATTTAAAGGAGTAAGGCAAGGCTGGGTGGGCTTTACTTTAATGCTAGAAGTATTATAGGTAATACCTAACCCAGCAATTTTTGTTTTTGTTTTTGCTTTCCAGCATCTTCACTTTGTTTTATATAGAGGTGACACTGGTGAGTTAAGGCCATGGATTGGCACACATAATTGTGACATTATCACACAGATGCAGTTGAGGGAGGAGCAGGAGTGGCAGCTTGAAATTCTGGGGTACAGATCTCCAGGCAAGACAAAGGTGTTTGTAAAAAAGGTGGTGTTACATTGTTAATTAAGAGTCAGTTACTACAGTAAAAGGGGATGATAACTTGGCAGGGTCTTCAAATGAGGCTTTGTGGGTAAAGCATAGGGGTACAAAGGTGGCAGTCACACTCCTGAGAGTATATTATTGGCCAGCAAACAGTCTACTATAAAGGAGCAGATATATAGACAATTCACTAAGGGTTAGAGTATTGCGAGCAATTCTGGTCTCCTTCTTACAGGAATGATGTCGTGAAACTTGAAAGATTTCAGAAAAGATCTACGAGGGTGTTGCCAGGATTGGAGGGTTTGTGCTAAAGGGAGAGGCTGAACAGACTGAGGCTATTTTCCCTGGAGTGTCGGAGGCTGAGGGGTGTCCTTACAGAAGTTTATAAAATCATGAGGGACATCGATAAGTTAATTAGGCATGGTCTTCTCCCCGGGGTGGGGGAGTCCAAAACTGGGCATAGGTTTAAGGTGAGAGGGGATAAATATAAAAGGGACCTAAGGAGCAACATTTTCACACAGAGGGCGGTGTGTGTATGGAATGAGCTGCCAGAGGAAGTGTTGGAGGCCGGTACGATTATAACACTTAAAAGGCATCTGGATAGGTATATGAAGGGGAAGGATTTAGAGGGATATGGGCCTAATGCTGGCAAATGGGACTAAATTTATACAGGATATCTGGCCGGCATGGATGAGTGCTCCAAAGTGTCTGTTTCCGTGCTGTATATCTCTACAACTCTATGACTCTATTTGTGCAATAATGATAGGATAGTTATACTCGAGGAAGACAGTAGAGGTGAAAAAAATTCACAACCTTCAAAAAGTGTGCAGATGAGCACTTGAAAGGTGTTACATTCAAGATTGGCCCAAGTACTGGAAGATTGGATTAATAGAGATCAGTCATCACAGACTCAATGGGCTGAAGGGTCTCTTCTGTACTGTATATTTCTTTGATGACTATGACTTATCATTCTTGGTATTCCAATCACTATTCCTCCAAAGCCTGTTGTAAAATGATGCTTCACACAGAATAGCGTACAGGTAATAGTCTTTATGCAATATGCCCATCTTCTCCCTGACATTTTGGCAGATATCCTACCAACTTGTCATAGATCTAACTTCCTCCACGCTACTCCACTCCATTGCCTCATAATATTGGTCAGTTCATACATTTCCTGCCTCACCGATGCTATTTAACTGTTTAAACAGTTCAGAATTGCACTGCATAGCTGGGAATCAAGATTACGGTTTTGCTTCAATGGATGGAATCTTGTGCTATCGTTAATGCAGCTACATATACCTAAGTACTGTGAGGTGTGAATCAACTTCTTTTCTAACCCAAAAGAACATAGAGTTATATTAAATTTTAATTTAGTTCAGTGTAATTTCTTTGTTAAAACCCCTCCTTGCTGCTGTTGATATGACATTCCAGTTAATCTCAGTTGGTCATTGTTTCAGCTACCAGTTTATTTTTAAAGTGGCTGCAATGCAGTAGTAAATAGGCCAGAGGCTACTGGATGCAATTGAGACAGAGGGACTGGGAAATTTTTACAGGGAGATACACTTTTGGGGTTAAATTAGTTTGAGTTTCTTCCAAAAAGGTGCAGCTGTTGCAAGCTTCTCCATAAACTACAATTCAACAAGTAGAAAAAGATTCAGTTGTAAATCTCCATAAAATATAACTATAGCAGTAACTCTTGGCATTTCTGTCTTTCTGTCAAATTCCACGTGTTCCTGTTATTTTGAACGCCAAAAATCTACTGTTACAGATTTAGAGTTTTCCCAAACCTTTAAAATAAGAGGTTCCAGAAATGTGTCTTGTGTCCAACTCCCAGTGCCTGAGTGTTAAGGGAGAAGGTCCAAGTACTCTGGTGGTCTAGTCAGAAGACATATTCAAGAAAATTCTTCAGACATTAAGGGAGGTTACTTATCAATCAAAGCACCATGAATTTTGTTTTCAGACATTGAATTTGGACAAAGCTTTAAATATTTAGATGGCTACAATCTAACTTTCAAGCTTAAATGTTCTGTATAAAATATTTACAGGGGACTGAAGCACAATAAATAGTTTAGACTCAAGCATAGAAGGGAAAAATATTAGATAGTATACATGATCCCACTCGTGACTCCAAGGATAAGTACCTGTGTGGGAGCATTGGCTGTGGACATGGTTGATTAATTGTGATCCTCCCTTGATTAATTAGGATGCTAACACTTTCTCACTCATTTGAGCAATCACCATTTCAACAGGGTACACTGCAGGCTGCATCTACCTATCAAACTCTTCCCGAGTGACAAGTAGAGATTGAGAAATAGTTGTTATTGGGTACAAATTTCCAAGAGAAAAAAGATTTATTTCTCTATGTATGGGCTAATAATTCCACTACTAAACATTTTCCCTCATAAATCTTGATCATATCCAAAATTTTGGACCCATGTTGCCTAGCTAATTTTCTCTCCACAGGACAACCTTGATCAGCCAGACATTAGAACAGAACAACATCACATCACTCATTAAATGTGAGTGGAGTCTGGAGTTCTGGCTCAAATTGGCATTGGCGCTCAGTGAAATACATAAGGTGGATTTGAAGGGCCATCTTCTTCATATGGGTTCTATGGGTTTTAGACACCCAGAGAACACCCTCATCATATAGATCTAACCAGTTGATCAGCAAGTATAAAGTTGGTTGCTAACTATGTTTTCATATTACAGCCTGTCAAAATGCTGTGAACTCACGTATCTTCTATTTTATACTATTATCTAAGGGGAGTAATGTGAAAATTGGAAAACAAATGAAAGACAGTGAGACCTCTGCATCCACTGTTCAAGGTGCTCTTTGCTTTAATGTTCCATTGCCACAAAATATCAATGTTTCTATGCCCATTTTATCAGCAATTTGAAGGACCACAGTTGAATTATTCACCTTCCAGCAATGGCACTGTTACAAGAAAGGTTACATAGAGGTCAGCTGTAATGGAATGCACAAAATGAAACAAATACTGTTGTGTGGGATGAAATTACAAGATACACTCTGTTGGCACATACTTCACTGATACAGAAACCACAAGAAATTTGATAAGATCAGACATTTCAAGTTAGGCAAAGCGATTTTGGGACTGGTTTCTGATATGACAAGAAGATAAAATGAGGCTGTGTTTGATGATTAATGCACTCTTATTGTATTGTGCAATCATCTGTAAAAGTCTTATGTATATTAGATTGTCTTAATCAGTGAGTATGGTTAGTTTGGATTTAGCCAAATCAAGAGATGCCGTATTCCATCTTTAAATGAGAGAATCACTTAATTAAAGTCAGCTTTTGTGAAACTATGTCAAATACTTTTTCTAATTGACAAATTTTAGTGTTATTACACTCTCACAGATTTTGCAAGGACTTTTTGTATCATGATTTCTGCTTAGGGCTTATTGGGTTTTGGTGTGTAGATCCTTTGTGTACGTGAGGTATATTGCCTTTTAAATGGTTCTACATTCCTGTAGCTGAGCTTGATGGGTGTTTCTGATGGTTTTGGTAATCTGTTTCCAAAATCAGCTGCAACTTACGTATATTGAACTACATGAAAATCTTTTGTAATCTTGATTGTAGTTCCCAGACAGGTTGCAAAGTAAAGTGGACCAAGATTTTGAGCTTTGCGAGATGTGATTCTCTGTAGCAGGAGGCAAGGCATTGATTACAGCCAACGTCATTTTGTACCAGCGTCAGCGCACTTTCACTGCAGTACAATTTTACAATTTACTACAATGCGCTTTAATGAAACAAAAGATTAACAACATCGTTTCATATCATCACTCATTCCTTTAATTTCTGTATGGTGTAACCCCTGTGATTTCAGCAGAGATAGTGATGTGCCTCACCTGACTACTACTCAGAAACACCTTGCTGCAGTCAAACTTGTCGACTTGTAAAATTTCTGGAAGCAAGGAGAGTGAAGGTACCCATCAGGTGAGGAACAGGGTTGTCAATTGAAGGCCCACAGTTGCCTGATTGAGCGCATGGACATTGGACATGGGATGCCTGTTGGGAGCTACCCTCCTGCCCTTAATTCTTTTTTTTCTTTATTCATTCCCAGGATGAGGACATCGCTGGCTAGGCAGCATTTATTGTCCATCCCTAATTGCCCAGAGGACAGTTCAGATTCAACCACATTGCTGTGGGTCTGGAGTCACATGTAAGCCAGACCAGGTAAGGATGGCAATTTCCTTCACTAAAGGACATCAGTGAACCAGGTGGGTTTTTCTGACAATTGACAATGGATTCATGGTTATCTTTAAATTCTTAATTCTAGATATTTTACCGAATTCAATTTCCACCATCCGCCTTGACGAGATTCAGGCCCGGGTCCCCAGAATGTCATCTGGATCCCTGGATTAACAGTCCAGCGATAATACCATTAGGCCACTGCCTCCCCTTCTGACACACTGCCTCCCTTCCTCCATTCCTGGAATTTCCACTGTCCTCCATGGTATGTTAAAGTGAAAGGACTGCCAGCTTCTGATTGACTGATAGCTCTTGGAGACTGGGACCCTATTCAGAAAGGACCCCAGTTGTACTTGGAACGGTCTGATTGGCAAAAGATGTGTCGGTCCTTCCTTAGGAGAGGCAGTGGTGGTCTTTTGCCAGTTGTCCAGCCAGCAGGCAAGAGCCAATCATCTCATCAAATCTGCCACCTACATACTCTACCATTCTCTCATTCATCCCCTCATCCACTCACCCATTTACTAATATTTACACTGGACAATTTAAACTTACCTTACAGGAGTGGGTACCATAAAGAAAGTGGGCATAGCATGTTTTTCCTTTGGCGTTAAAGGGATCCAATGGAGCTCTTGCATAATTGCTGTACTCTGCATTTGTTAAGAATCCAGTAGTGGAATACCAGTTGGAAGTGCAGAGCAGATTTGGGTAGACAGAAGTAGGAATGGATCAGTAGTTGGTCGATGATTGCTGCTTTGTGTAGGAGCAAGGGTTCAGAATGGGTAAGCGGCAAATCTGGACACAGTTGACAGACAACACCACGTGTAATCCTGTTCAAATATTTAGTGATGGAACATATCTCTGTAGAAAGTCATAATAGTTTTATCCATCTTTACAATCAGCTTACCCTATAAAAAAACTAAAGAAATTTTTGTGGAGGCCTCTGACTGAAATCTGCGCATTTTGAAGATCTTCAAGCATTGCATAAGTTTAAAATGGGATATCATTACCGAAAGAAAATTGAAACTGCTATGTTGTTGAAATGATCTCAATAAGCCAAAAACAACAAACCAAACAGCAAAGTCGAAGTGTTTTAGGACATTGGAATAAGAGTAAAATACCCAGCTTCTTACCCTCTTGCATCATTCTATTAGATCGTGGTCAATCTGTATCACAACTCCATTTACCCATTTATGTTCCACTTCAATTGGTGCCTTTACCTCATAAAAAAATAACCTGAATTGTGAGTTAATTGTCAAGCAGAACTAAATATGTCAAAAAGTGGCCTTACCATAACATCTTCATAATATCTTAATATTTCCAAATCAGAGAAATCACTGAACTGAGGAAAAAAAATTAAAGCAATCATAAACAATGATAAGATTAAGAGATAGATTGGAAATTAGATTATTACTTACATTGGTTTACTGATTAGATGGTAACGCAGATAATATGCCATTAAATAAAACAGACCGTGAAACTCAAAGAATGATACACTGAGTAAATGTTTTTATAAAAGTTTCACCATCAAGAAGTTTCCAAAGTTCTAAGAAGATGGACCATTATGAACACGTTCAATCAAGCCAATGTAGATGCGATGAAGCATACAGACAAATACAGCTTCAACAATATATACTTTAACTCAATTTATAAAATAGGGGCAATTTTAGCTTCAAGTGGATAACAGAAGTGTGGCATGCACTGACTGCCCATTGTTAAAATGAGGGCCATGTTATTTTAAAGGCCTGGACTCAGTTACATGTTAACAGAAAACCTTGGATTTCAAACATGTGCCTCACTGTCACTCACCAATTATGGGAGTTCAGCAAACCCATGCTATACCGGCTGACAGTTGGAGCCTGACAATGTGAATGGTTTGGGTTGGGTGGGTAAGAGGTGTGGGTCAGGGGGTGAGTCACAAGCAGCCTTATGATGCAAAGAATGATCTCAACAGGGTTCAGAAACCTTGGCATCCTTCTCCTGTAATTGCTGTGCTCTGCCTCATTTCAAAGGTGAATTTAAGTGTGAAATGGAGCAATTTAGTGGTGTCCCTTTCCCTGACAATTTGAGAAATCTTCTAGTGTGTCCTCTATGTGGGTTAACTAATGTAGGCCCATTTGTCCAACTCCAGTTCTTTGCTGCTGCCTCCTTTAATGCATCTACTTTGCCTGCAAGCAGCAGCAGTATCAGTAAGTGTTCTGCAATGTTGTTGAGTGATGGTTGCACAGTTGCCAGTGTGCACATACTGTGCTGTGCCATTGAACCAAGCTTGCAACATAACAATGTGTGAGGATTAAGTAAAAAAAATTAACTCAAGGGTCTAATAATTATTGATTGTTGCTAAGTGGACAATAGGTGTAAAGTGAAATGGGCAGGGGTTAGGGCTGTGAATAGGAAAGGCAATTCGAAGATTGAACTCACTCAGTTTGATAACTCAGGTTAGATTGACAAGCATCATTCTCACTGCATTCAGATTCTTGAAGCTACACTCCACTATTGCTAGATGTCTCCATTCTCTTGTAGCACTCAAGTGTCTGTGGCACAACATGTTGTCTCTTTCTCTCCTGATCTTCTACAAAGACCTCCAGAGCTTTGCCAGAAAATCTTGATGTGCACTCACCTGTTTGGGTGACAGCATAGACTCAGTTTTGAAAAGATCCCCATCAATTCTTGCAACCACAAAGCGTCCTCCTGTTCATATATCTATGCTGGTGTTATGTAGTGCTGGTCAGAGGTAAAATTGATGGCCCAGCTGATGCTTGCAGTAATGAACAGTACTGGTAGTTCTGACTGCCCTGAACTATTAATCTGGTACGTGCACAATGGAAATCTGAATGTAAAAAAAAATGGTTCTATTAGTCCTCCTAGTAGCTTTTGTACAACCCGTTCGGTAACCCATTTTGGGAACAGTGTGAACAACAGAAATTCATCCCAAGGAAGGAGAAAAATACGAATGGGAGAATGAGGCAACCAGGGCTGACAAGGGAAGTTAGGACAGCATAAAAACAAAAGACAAGCATGCATTGTGGTGAAGATTAGTGGGAAGCTAAAGGAGTGGAAAGCCCTTAAAAACCATCCTAGTTTAACTAAAAAATCAATAGGAGAACATGAAATATGAGAGTAAGCTAGCAATTAATATAAGAGAAGATTGTGGCAGTTTTTTTTGGATATGTAAGAGGTATGAGAGAGGCAAGAGTGAACATTGGAATACTGGAAAATGAGGCAGGAGAAGAAGTAGTGCGGAACAAAGAAATGGTGGGGGAACCAAATACGTACTTTGCATCAGTTTACATAGTAACACATCAGTAACATCCCAGAACTTCAAAAGATTCAAGGGGAAAGGTGAGTGTAATGGCCATCACTAAGGAGAAAATACTGGGAAGCTGAAAGGTTGGAAGGTCAATAATTACCTGGACCAGTTGGATTGCACCCAAAAGTTCTGGAGGAGATAGCTGAGGAGATTTTAGAGGCATTGGTGGCAATCTTTCAGGAATAATTGGAATCAGGAAGGGTGCCAGAGGACTGGAAAATTGTTCATGTAACACCCCTGTTTAAGAAGGGAGGGAGGAAGCAGACAGAAAACTACAGGCCGGTTTTCTGATGAAGGGTTTAGGCCCGAAACGTCAAGTTTTCCTGCTCCTATGATGCTGCTTGACCTGCTGTGTTCATCCAGCCCCATGCTTGCTATCGCCGGTTAGCCTGACCTTGTTAAGATTTTAGAGTCTATTATTAAGGATAAGATAGTGGAGGACTTGGAAGTACATGGTAAAATACAGCAAGTCAGCATGGCTTGTTCAAGGGGAGGTCATGCCTGACATATCTGGTAGAATTCACTGACAAGGTAGCATGGTGGCTCACAGTAACAGGGACCCGGGTTCAATTCTACCCTTGGATGACTGTGTAGGGTTTGTACATTCTTCCCATGTCTGCATGAGTTTCTGCCAGCTGCTCAGGTTTCCTCCCACAGTCCAAAGGAGTGCAAATTAGGTGTAACGGCCATGCTAAATTGCCCATAGTGTTCAGAGATGTGCAGGTTAGGTGTGTTAGCCATAGGAATTACAGGGATAGAGGATAGGTCTGGGTGGTGTACTCCTCGGAGGCTTTGTGTTGCCTTGTTGGGCTGAATAGCCAATTTCTACACTGTAGGGATCCTTCTTCTAAGTTAACAAGTCAGTTAGAGAAAGAAAAGCTAAAGTCATAGAGATGTACAACATGAAAACAAACCTTTTGGTCCAACTCATCCATGCTGACCAGAATCCTAAATTAATCTAGTCTATTTGCCAGCATTCGACCCATAGCCCTTTAAACCCTTCCTATTCATATACCCATCCAGCTGCCTTTTAACTGCTTTTATTGTACCAGCCTCCACCACTTCTTTGGGCAGCTCATTCCATACATGCACCACTCTCTGTGTGAAAATGTTGTCCCTTAGGTCCCTTTTAAATCTTTGCCCTCTCACCTTAAACCTATGCCCTCTAGTTTTGAACTTTCCCACAGCGGGGGGAAAAGACCTTGGTTATTTACCTTATCCATGCCCCGTATGCTTTTATAAACATCTATAGGGTCACCCTTTGGCTTGTAATGCTCCAGGCAAAATAGCCCCAGCGTACTTTGCCTCATCCTATAGCTCAAACCCTCCAACAGTGCAACATCCTTGTAAATCTTTTCTGAACCGTTTCAAGTTTCACAACATCCTTCCTACAGCAGGGAGACCAGAATTGAACACAGTATTCCAAAAGTGGCTTAACCAATGTCCTGTATAGGCACGACATTACCTCCCAACTCCTACACTCAATGCACTGACCAATAAAGACAAGCATACCAAACACAATCTTCACTATCCTGTCTACCTCTGACTTGACTTTCAAGGAACTATGAAACTGCACTCCAAGGTCTCTTTGTTCAGCAGCTGTCCCAAGGACCTTACCATAAGTGTATAAGTCCCACACAGATTTGCCTTTCCAAAATGAGGCACCTCACAGTTATCTAAATTAAACTCCAGCTACCACTCATAAGCCCATTGGCCCATTTGATCAAGGCCCCTTTGTCCACTATACCTCTAATTTTGGTGTCATCTGCAAACTTACTAACCATAGCTCCTATGTTCACATTCAAATCATTTATGTAAATCAGGAAAAACAGTGGACCTGGCACCAATCCTTGTGGCATACCACTGGTCATAGGCCTCCAAGCTGAAAAGCAACCCTCCACCACCACCCTGTCTTCTACCAGCAAGCCAGTTCTGCATCCAGTGGACCTGATCCATTCGGATTTCCAGTTGGCCTTTGACAAAGTGCCACATAGGAGGCTGCTAAATTAGAAAAGGGCAATGTGCTGGCATGGATAGAGGATTAGCTGATTGGCAGAAGGCAGAGAGGGAAGATAAAAGAGTCTTTTTCTGAAATGCAGCTTGTGACTTGAGGAGTTCTCCAGGGGTCGGTGTTGTGACCAGAACTATTCACTTTATACATTAAAGATGTCGACGAATGAACTGAGGGCATTGCTGCTAAAGTTTGCAGATGACACAAAGATAGGTGGAGGGCAGGTAGTGTTAGGGAATTGGGGAGGTTACAAATGGGCTGGCACAGGCTGAGAGAGTGAGCTAAGAAGTAGCAGATGGAATACAATGTGGGAAAGTGTGAAGTTATATATTTTGGTAGAAAGAATAGAGATGTTGACTATTTTCTCAATGGAGAAAGGCTATGGAAATCTGAAGAACAAAGTGGTTTAGGAGTCCTAGTTCAGGGTTCTCCTCAGGTTAGCATGGAGGTTCAGTTGGCAATTATGAAGGTAAATGCAATGTTAGCATTCATTCTGAGACAACTAGAAAACAAGAACTGAGCTGTAATTCTGACGCTGCATAAGGCCGTGGTCAGACCGCATTTCGAATGGTGTGAGCAGTTTTGAGCCCCATATCTACAGAAGGATGAGCTGACATTATATGGGTCCAGAGGAGGTTCACAGGAATGATAGTAGAGTTGAAGGGTTTGACATAGGAGGAGTTGTTGAGGGCTCTGGATCTGTAATTGATGGAGTTTAGTAGGATGAAAAATGATCTCATTGATACTTACAGAATACTGAGGCCTAGATAGAGTGGATGTGGAGAAGATTTTTCCACTAGTAGGAGAGACTAGGACCTAAGGATAGAACCCCAGAGTGAAGGAGGAATTTCTTCAGCCAGAAGGCGATGAATCCGTAAAACGCATTGCTGCAGAAGGCCAAGTCATTGAGTATATTTAAGACAGAGACAGAAAGATTGTTGCTTGGTAAAGGGATCAAGGGTTATGGGGAGAAGGCGGAAGAATGGAATTGAGAAATGCTATCAGCTATTATTGAATTGAATCAGACTTCATGGGTGAATAGCCTACTTCTGCTCCTGTATCTTATGTTCTTATGGTATCAGGGTTTCCTAGTATCACTTGTCTTTCCAGAATCGGGAACAATGCCTCAAGGTGTAGGTAACAGAACTGGCACCATATATCTGGTGAAAATGGCACTGCCAGTAGGCCTACAGGTCACAGTGGCATTGAATGTCAATTATTTAGATTCTTCTCAGTGACAGACAGATATCTCCAACATATCCCAATACAGAGCCCAACAAATCATTTCTCCCTTGGTAGACACAACCAGGATGAAAGGGCACTTGCCTTCTCTCAACTAGTCTGATTCCTCATGGTGCAAATTGCTATCAGCTGCAGTCATATGAGTCTGTGAGACCCCTGACACTGGGAAAGAATCAGAAACTAGAGGCTGCCATTTGATAAACATATAGTTTGTGTCTAAACATGTCGGCAACATGTGAGATCAGCCATGTCTTATCTGTCTTGTAGTCAGGCAGTTAGTTCCACCAAATTTGGGTCTTTATGGAGAAATAAATGTTAGCTCCTTGGGGCCAAAATCTCCCACCATATGACTCATAACCCCTCTCTGCCAACTGAGCATTGAGGAGTAGATATTGGTTTGATGGGGAATAAGTTTTGTTTCCATGATGACTTAGAGAAACCCCTACAATGAATGTCAATGGAGCATTCACATTTCTGGTAATCTTCTCCAGCTTTCATAACATAATTGTCATGATGGCTCAGTCACTGTCTCCAGGAGTTTGGGGAGTACCTCAGGAGGAGAACAAAGAGGAATAAAAGGAAAAGAAAGATCAGCATGATGGCCAGGAGGAGTAAGAGCACGTAGCGCTGAATGTGTCCAAGATGCATCTTGGGTATATTCACTCCAGAGGAAGTGATGGATGCAGGTGCAGTTACAGCATTTAAAAGACATTTGGATAAGTACGTGAATAAGAAATGTTTGGAGAGATTTGGGCCAAGCACAGGCAGATAGGACTTGTTTAGTTTCGGATCATGGTCGGCATGGATTGCTTGGACTGAACAGTCTGTTTCCATGCTGTATGACTGTGACTCTATGTCTGTCACTCTCACCTCACCTCTGGAATTCAGCTCTTTTGTCCATGTTTAAATCAAGGCTGTAATGAGGTCAGGAGCTCAACGCCCCTGACAGAATGCGAAATGGACTTCATTGATCTGAATATTGCTGAGTCAGTGCTGCTTGATGATACCTTCCATCACTTTACTGATGATGAGGGGTGGTAATTGGCCTGATTGGATTTGTTCCACTTTTTGTGTACAGGACATACCTGGACAAATTTTTCATTATCTGGTAGGTGTCAGTGTTGTAAATGTACTGGAAGAGCTTGGCTAGGGGAGCAGCAAGTTCCAGAGAATTTGCCAGTATTATTGCCAGAATATTGTCAGGGCTCGTAGCCTTTAAAGCATCCAGTGTCTCCAAACATTTCTTAATCTCAAGTGGAATGAATTGAATTGGCTGAAGACTGGTATCTGTAATGCTGCGGACCACAGGAGGAGGCCGAGATTATTCATCCACTTGGCACTTCTACCTGAAGATTGCTGTGAGGGTTTCAGCCTTATCTTTTGCACTGATGTATTAGGTCCTTTCATTATTGAGGATGGGGATATTTGTGGACCCTCCTCCTCCAGTGAGTTGTTTAATTGTCCACCACCACTCACGACTGGATGTGACAGGATTGCAGAGCTTAGATCTGATCCATTGGTTGTGGGACGCTTAGATCTGTCTCTCACTTGCTGCTTATGCTGTTTGATATGCAAGTAGTCCTGTTTGGTAGCTTCACCAAGTTAACACCTCACATTTAGGTAAGCTTGGCACTGCTCTTGGCAATGTCCTCCTGCACCCTCCTTCAAACCAGGGTTGATTCTGGGGATGTGCCTGGCCATGAAGCTACAGATTGTGCTGGAATACAAGTCTGCTGATGATGATGATGGCACACAGCACCTCATGGATACCCAGTCTTGAGCTGCAAGATTTGTTTGAAGTTTGACATATTTAGCACAGTGATAGTGCCAAACAACATGATGGAGGATATTCTGAATGTGAAAATGGCACTTCGTCTCCACAAGGACTGTACAGTGGTCGCTTTTACCAATACTGTCATGGACAGACACATCTGCAGCTGGCAGATTGGTAAGGACGAGGCCAAGTATGTTTTTTCCTCTTGTTGGTTCCCTCTCCACCTGCCGCAGACCCAGTCTAGCAGTCTATGTCCTTTAGGATGTGACCCGCTCAATCAGTAGGACTGAACCTCTCTTGGTGATGGAAATCGAAATCCCCCAACTAGTGTACATTTTGCACCCTTGCCACTCTCAGTGCTTTTTCCAAGTGTGGTTCAATATGGAAGAGTACTGATTCATCAGCTGAGGGACGATGGCATGTGGTAGTCAGCAGAAGGTTTCCTTGCCCATCTTTAACCATGAGATTTCATGGGGTCCGGAACCAATGTTGAAGACTCCCAGAGCAATTCCCTCTTGACTGTATACCACTATGCCACAACATCTGCTGGTCTATCCTGCTGCTGGGATAGGATATAACCGGGAATGGTGGTGGTCATGTCTGGAACATTGTTTGTCATGTATGAATCCGTGAGTATGACTATGTCAGGCTGTTGCTTGACTAGGCTGTGAGACAGCTGTCCCAATTTTGGCACAAGCCCCCAGATGTTAGCGAGGAGGACTTTGCAATGTTGATAGGGCTCTTTCTGCTGTTGTATTTTCTGGTGTCTAGCTCAATGTCAGATGGCACACCAGGTTTCATTTCTTTTTAAGGCTTTGTAGCAATTGATACAGTTGAATACCTCATTGGGCCATTTCAAAGGGCAATTGAGACCAACCACGTTACTATTGGTCTGGCGTCACATATAGGCCAGATAAGGTGAGAATGGCAGATGTCCTTCCCCGAAATCATTGTCGATCATCGGAAAAAATATCTATCTGGTTCCGTAATGTCTTTCCCCGAAGGACGTTAAGGAACCAGGTAGGTTTTTTTCCGATGTTCAACAATGGTTTCTTAAACCCTGATATCTGTTTTGAAATCAAATCCCACTATCTGTCGTGGAAGTGGGATTCAAACCTGTGCCCCTAGAACATTAGCACTCACAGTGTGACAATAATACATTCCTCCCCTTGGGCTGCAGTGGAACTTGAGATTGTGGCTAATAGTTGTTGCTTCATGGCAGAGTTGACAATGCTCTTGTGGAAATGCCCACCACTCCCACAGTGGAGGAGCTATGCCTGAAGATTCTGCATGATGTCCTTTGCCTCATTGGAGACAGGCTCCTCAATGGTCCTTGATGGTGACAACAGGCTTTCTTGTTGGTCTATCAAAGCACCAAGCATCTCGGAGTCTTTGCATTATATCCTCCCATACGCTGATTCATTTAAATGCTCATCTATATCCCTAAAGCAGAATTCATCCACAAACTTGACATTTATGTCACTGGCATACAAAAAGATCAGTAGACAAAATAGAATGTCACTGCTTGTGTTGTACTATATTTGGATAAAGTTCCGTCCACAGGTGTATAGTTGGAGGTGTGTGCTTTATCTTCTATTTTAAGCCAATACTGCTAATTCATATTGAGATTCAGGTCAGGGGGTATCTCAGCTATGGGCATCTTTACATATATTATCCCTGAGGCTGCTTGCTCCTTATCATTAAGTAAAGGTTCTTCAACTCCTAACGCACTGTAATACTCACTCAATTTACTCTGTACACAGTTCTCAAATACAGGTCTCTAGCATCGAAGACTTCTCTTTTCATACGCTCAAACTAAACGGGAGTTGTCTCTGTTCCTGAAATCTGATCAGTTGCATCATCATCGTCCTTTACATAAATCTCATCTCTGGAAGCAATGAGGTCCGGCAATTTTGAAAACTATATAAATGTGAGATGGAATACAAGAATATTAGACATAAGTTCTAAGTACTGGGGTGTGCTGATCCCTGATTGATAGACATGATACATTTAACAGTGCAAGCTGCTGGTGATGTGGTAGATAAGAAATATCATGAGAAGGTGCATTAACTGACCTTAGTACTTGTATGAGGTCAGTACACTTCTGGCATTACTATCAGATCATTGATGTTAAACTCTGGACATTACTGTATGCTCTTCAGGCAGTTGCCCTGGACATTCTCCTGACCCACACCTACCATGGATACATGAGCTTCCTCCAGTCCACACCTCTGTAGAGTCATAGAGTCATAGAGTTGTACAGCATGGAAACAGACTCTTAGGTCCAACTCATCCAAGCTGACCAGGTATCCTAAATTAATCTAATCCCATTTGTCAGCATTTGGATTATATCATTCTAAACCCTTCTGATTCATATATCTATTCAGATGTCTTTTACACATTGTAATTGTATCAGCCTTCACCACTTCCTCTGGTAATTCAATTCATACACACACCTTCTGAGTGAAACATTTTCCACTGAGGTTCTTTTTAAATCTTTCCCCTCTCACCTTAGACCTATGCCCTCTAGCTCAGGACTCTGCTTCCCTGTGGAAAAGACTTAGGTTTTTCACTCTATCTATGCCCCTCATGAGTTTATAAACTTCTATAAGGTCATCTTTCAGCCTCCAATGCTCCAGGGAAAATAGCTCCAGCCTTTTCAGCCTCTTTCTATATCTCAAACCCTCCAACAAGGCAACATCCTTGTAAATCTTTTCTGAACCCTTTCACGTTTCACAAGAACCTTCCTACTTCAGGGAGACTAGAATTGAATGCAATATTCCAAAAGTGGCCCAACCAAAGTTCTGTACAGCTGCAACATTACCTCCCAACTCCTATACTCATTGCACTGACCAATAAAGGCTAACATACCAAACACCTTCTTCACTTTTCTGTCTGCCTGTGATTCTACTTTCAAGGAACTAACATTCTGCACTCCAAGGTCTCCTTGTTCAGCAACATTCCCCAGGACCTTGCCATTAAATGTATCAGGCATGCCCTGATTTCCCTTTCCAAAATGCAGCACCTCACATTTATTGAAATTAAACTCCATCTGCCACTCCTGGGCCCATTGGCCCATCTGATCAAGATCCCGTTGTACTGTAAGGTAACCTTCTTGGCTGTCCACCACACCTCCAATTCATGATTGATTATTGCAACATAGGGTCTAACATAGGAATTCTCTCTCTGCCCTAGTGTTCCAGCTTCCCTGTTCAGAATTGCAGCAATAAGATTCATGAGCAACCTATTATGATTCAGGTAGCTTCCCTTTAAGTGGGACAGGCTGTTCACAAGAAATAGAGACTGGTTGGAATATGTGCTTTCCCAGCATGATATTAAGCACCTTGTTGTGTGTGCAGTAGACCAGCATTATAGGGCTTGTGGGCTGCCAGCTATGGTGGGTGTATTGAGAAAGCAGCATGCAATTTGTATGGAGAGAAGAGGATTGGGGAGGCTGTAGGTTGAGAATAATTAGGAAAGCAGAACATGAATAATAAAGAGTAACTTGAATTGTGCTTCGGTCAATGCCAGGAATGTTGCTTCATGGATGTAGTGCAGATAGAATTTAATTATTTGAAGACAGTTAAAAGGTGAGTGAGCTCATCTTCAATGGGAAGTTATTCAGAAACAGGTCTGAAATACAATAGCAAGAATGGTTTGGCTAACCAAAAAAACTGAATCACAATAGAGAGAAAGAAGAAATAAACAAAATGTCTAAATGTTCTGAAAAAGGATCACAAAGATATTTATGAAGATTAATTGTATATGGTCAAGGAACTGATAAGGGCTTTGTGAAGGATTATTAAGAAGATATTTAAAATTTGCACGTATCTTGTGCATTTCAATGCTGCCGGACATGAGAGTGCTTCACAAACAATGAAGTACTTTTGAAGTGCTGTCACTGTTGCAATGTAGGAAGCACAGGAGCTGATTAGTGAACAGAAATCTCCTGCAAACAGTAATATGACAATGACTGCATAATTTGTTTTATACTGTCATGTTGATTGAGCTTTGGAGATTGGTTATAGCAGGGAAATGGTGGGGGGGGACATCAACAATTTTAATGAGGGTGTGTCTGATCATGTGCAAGGCCAGTGATCCCATCAATGTGTGCATGTGATTGTGAAGCGATGTTCTGAACAAAGAAAACCAATGTGGGGAGGGAAGCAGATTATGTTAGGAGACAGCAGAACCATTCCAGCTACTCCTGTTCATAAACAGTGCTAGAATGGATTCCAGTGGAAAGATCTTCACCTCCGAAACATAACCTAAAGCATACAGTCTCATTAAAATATTCCTCCTGATTGTGGATTTATCACAATCCCCTTGTTTCACGTCCATTGGCAATGGATAGATTACAGGTGACTGTGATTAAGTTTTGAGTATTTAAAAAGTGTTGCGTCCTACCCGACCCAATCCTATTCATTTTGCTGCATTGCTGACTTTATGGAAGAAGTGATAAAGAGGGGAAACACCCTTTTTTTTCCTATTATAATGCACTGACGTCAATATTGTTTTCTGAATGTGCTACATCAGTCAGAGCGTGATTTACTAGCTGTGCTTAACATAGAACATATCCACTCATCTACATTTGTGGAAAATGAAGTGTGGTCATTGGCCCAGTTTTTCTGAGGAGTAACAGTCACAGTCGGATTCTCTCTTCATTCCTACGTATTGCTGTTCGGACCAAGCTCTGCAATTTTGGGTCATCACTTCAGGGCCCAAACCCTCAAATCCAACTACTCCCCACAGTATTGGCGTGGGTGAAAGACAAATCACCCCCTTTTCAACCACATTATGTGCTGCATTCCAGCAGTGTTGGTCTAACCTCATGGATAAGGTACCTGACTTTAGTTTTGGCAGACATGCTGTCAGCAAATTGCAGGTTCAAGTCTTGCTGCGATCATTTTAGTGTTTTTGTGGTGCGGGGTAGTGCCACTACCACCGATCCAGGAATCCAAGCCTCAAGGCACACCTGCTCCAGAAAAGGTTGTTTGGAAAATATGCATGCTGTATTCTATTAAATTTAAATCTTCCAAGGCTTGTGTGAATGGTACTATTTCTGTTTTGTTTCCCTTTCCTAACCGCCAAATGTAATTGTCCCCTTCCCTCACCCCCTTCCTCACCTTCCAAAAGTAATCACCCCCTTTTGTCATCTCTCTGGCAGTGATCACCCCCTTGTCAGATCCCCCTGCAGCGTTCAGCCCCCTCATTTGCCTGCCCAAAAGTGGTCACCCACTTTCCTCAAACCACAAAGGTGGTCAGCCTTCCACCCTCAACTAACAAAAATGTTCAACGCACTATCCCCCCACCCATCCCCAACATCATCGACTCTTCTGTTATCAGCCCAACTAAAACCAGAAATTCTGACAGGTGAATTGAAGAGGGGTGTGGGACTGATTGGGCACTGTCATGGGGCATGGAGTGGCTGAGTTTTGTCCTTTGTTCAGGGAAACTAGTGGTATGCGAACATTACAGAGATGCCTTGGGGGAACATAGAGGACATTTCCACTGAATTTGGGGGATGCCAGAATTCTTTGACACACCAACCTACTTACCTGAGAGTTACACTGCTCAGCAGGCTTTAGATCTGCTTTGAAAAACCATGTGTAAACCCTTTTAAAACCAGTGTATATATGGGTCAAACAGCGCAAGTTTGCATAGTTTAGCCGATGACAGTGCAAACAGGGCAGTGTAGAATGGGCAATTGGAAGGTTAATCTTGCCACAGACGATTCCTCAGGACCCTGACGTACATCAGCAACAGAGGTTGAGTTGTAGGCCTTCTCCCAAAATTGGATACTTTGAGCCATGATTTTGTGATATGTTACAGCGGGTAGGCAAAGTTCAATACCAAAGTGCCTGCTGGGAAAACAGGTCTTCTTTCATGCAACAGTTTTCTTTCTACCTTGCTGGCTGAGGGAGGTTGCACATGTTTCCATTCCTTGTTAGTCAATGAGATGACTGACAACAGTAGCCTTCCTAAATACTGTAATGTAATATGATTGGAGACAGCAAAATATTTATCCGTTACTGTGGGTGGAAAATTTTAACTGACACCGGATAATCGTCTCCAGTTTAAAGGCGTGAAAAATATAACCTTCCCAAAATAAATTCTAGATGTTCGATATGTTTTATGGTATTTGACATTGAAGACTTTAATAAAGGGCAGATAAATCTACAGCAATACAAAGTTCAGAACAAGACTCAAAAAGCTGACTTTGGTCAGCATTTTGAATGTAGAATACTTCATTACTCACAGTTTACTGAAATAATTTAACATTTATATAAGTCAAACATATTATTGCCCTTTTCAATAACTCTGTACCTTAGCTTTTAAACATTTACATTGCAGAGTCAAAGTTATCAGTACATTTTCAGTGATTTATTGATGCACAGGTGTGCATATAGAGTTGGTCTGTTAAAAAGAATATAAGTTTGAATTTTCAGGATCAGCTAAAAAGTTTATTGTGGAAATGATCGTTGGGAAAATCGTGTTTGTATAGATTCTACACTGGAAATTGACCCACTAGTTCACTGCCTTAATACAATACTTAGAGCTTGATGGATCACAAGGTCTCAGGAGTCATCATTTTTCACTGATTTTCTTTTGACAAATATATATGAAAGTTAACTTGCAGATGCTTTGATTAACACCCCCAATTAAAAGAAGTCACCTGTTAGAGAAATTTTTCTCCTTTCATTACCCTTCATCTAAAGTAATTTGAATGGACTTCCACTTTGCTGCAATGCAAAGATAGACAACATTACATGATATCTACGAACTCCATGCCCAACTCCGAGTCTAGGATTTTTGTAATTATAATTTGTGCAGTTGCCAGAGTCAGTAACATTAATAACCTATTCATCTCTTAAGTACTAGGTAAAAAAGACATTTTTCCAATGTAGTCATGTTCAATGAAGATGGAGCATTGTGATTTCTTCCAGCAGTGCCGTTGTGTTTCTTGAATATTCAACAACATGTTATATTCAACCATCAACCAGGACCCACCAAATTTCAAGGACAGTGACATTCACAAATAAGAGGTAGGTGCCAGAATCACCAGGCTCTACAGGGTGTCTCCTTAGCAGTTCTACAAGGATGGTTGAATGTCCACTTCGGACTCTGGTTTTCGAGGAAGTGGCTGATCTGCCTGAAGAACTCAGGGTATTGGCATATTTGTGAATTTTGCTCCAGCCTTCACTATTTCTCACATATTCAATCAGTAAAGAAATCAATGGGATCTAGTATCATTTGTACATTTAGTCTGGGGAGAGTGATGAATACACTGCATAGAATGCATCTCCACTCTTTAGCAAAAGACGTACTACACATTTTAATAAACATATTTCCACTGGAATTTGCAAGGGAGTCAGAATCCTACTGTGCACACTGCCATGAATGTTTTTGAACAGAAGAAACGCATCCCACATGCTGCATACTGTTTGTGCAATGAGAAAAAGATAGAAATCTGGCAGAGAGAAGTTTCAGCCGGAGGGTTTGAATTTCCATGACAAGGATACCTGATTTCTCCATTATAAAAGAATGAAGCTTCATGACATGGAAGTTTTCTTTGAACTAAATGTGTGGAATTATTATTTTGTGATTTATTATGCTGAGGAGTTGGCCTCATGGTTGCCCACGTGGTCTACAGCAATGTCTGATGCTGGGAACACATTGGATGACTCTACCCTCAGTGTTTCTGTGGTATAAATGATGAACATAAAATATCATCCTGTCATTTGTGACATATTGGAATAGACCCACCACATGTTCAACCATAATCCTAGCAGGAGTAGGATCAGAGGAAAGGACCTACAAGATTGATTTGCTCCCTACCTTCTTCCCCTCACTTATAGCCTGTGCCTACTTTTGAGTGAGTTTTCAGAGTACAATCATTCCTAGTTTCTTCAATAAAATTGGCATTGGTGAACCATACCTAATCCAATGCCTACAATATTACAAAGAGTTAAAGTCAGTTAACCCCAAATGTAGGCTTAGAATCATAGAATCATACAACACAGAATAGGCCCTTCAGCCCATCGAGTCTATACCACCACATCCCACAAGTCCCACTTTCTCACACTAGGCCCATAGCTTTGAATGTTATGACACTTCAAGTGCTCTTCACACAATTCTTAAAGATAGTGAGATTGCCTGCCTTAATTACCCTTCAGTCAGTGCATTCCTGACCCCTACAACATTTTAGGTGATAAAATTTCTCAAATCCCATCTAAACCTCCTACCTTTCTCTTTAAAAGTGTGCCCCTTAGTCTTGACCTTTTGACAAGGGAAACATTTGCTTTTGATCCATTCTGTCCACGCCCCTCAAAATCTTATACACCTCAATCAGGACCCCACACAACTTTCCTACTTCGAAGAAAACAACCCGAGTTTATCCGACCCCTCTTCATAGCTGCAATGTTCCATCCCTAGCAACATCCTGGTGAATCTCCTTTGCACCCACTTTAGTGCAACCACATCCTTCCTACAGTGTGGTAACTAGAACTGCACACAACAGTCTTTGGGGCTTGGGGATTACAGTATGAAGATGGTGCCTTCTGTGGTATATGACCCCAGCATGATGCCAGCATCACTCATGCTGTTCACTGGCTGTGTTCATCAGCAGGTGGCACAATATCATTAGCGGATTGTATGACTTGCTCACTTAAAGAGGAAGTGATTTGCTGGTGCAAGAATATGATCTTATTTGGAATAGGCAAAGTTTTAATCAGTAAGGGAATCAAGAGTCACGGGGAAAAGGCAGGAGAGTGGATAGCAGCATAATCAGATCAGCCATGATCTCTGCGAATGGTGAATTGTATACCCAATGATCCGGGCTTGACAACTCTCTGTGGTAAAGAATGGCACAGATTCACTACCCTCTGAGAGAAGAAATCTTTCCTCTTAAATGTGTGATTCCTTATTCTGAGATTATGCCCTCTGGTCGTAGTCTCTCCCAGAAGAGGAAACAACCTTTCCGCCTCTACCCTGTCAAGCCACCCACAGTAGAATCTTGCATGTTTCAATAAGATTGCCTCTCATTTTGCTTTCCTTAGAGAAAAGAAGGCTGAAAAGAGATTTGTCTGAAGTATTTGGAAACATGAGAGGTCTGGGCAGAGTAAATAGGGAGAAAATGATCTTACTTTTAATGGAATTAAGAATGAGAAGTCACAGGATATAAAGTAACTCATAAAAGAAGCAAAAGTAAGATAAGCATGCAGCGTGTGGTTAGGTTCTGGAATGCACTGTCTGAGAGTCTAGTGGAGACAGAGGTAATTGAGGGCTTCCAATGGAATTAACTGATCATTTGATTGTGGGGTTATGGGGAAAAGATAGTGGCACTAAGTGAGATATTCCTTTGGGGAACCAGCTTAGTCATGAAGGCATCTTTGATGTGTTGTGCATCATCAATTGTAAATGCAATATGAATGCAAGTCTGTACATTATCATCCTGTGCAAAAAATTCAGTCATACCACATTATCAGTTTGGTTTTCTATCCAGCAGAGATATGAAGATGTAGTCAGCATCTTACAACGTGCAGACTGAGTTGCAGTCAAATTATTCCAAATTTCTCATTTGTAAATAAGGGGAGCTGGTCATACATTGCAGTAATGTTTTGTAATAAACAACTTTCCCAGGTGCAGCCACTTTGATCTTAGTGACCACCAAGTCTAATTTACCTGCTAAGCGCCATACATTCTACCGTGTCCCTTGCATCATATTTTATCACCTGCAGGTCCCCCTTGCTCGGACACAAATGCGCATAACAGAAGAAGACTCACAGAGCTTGTAACTTGTTCCCAGTGTCTGATCACAACCTGATTAAGGAATACCTTCTGACATTTGGATTGCATTGCATTTGATAGCATACAGAACTGGTTATGACTTATTGTTTGTCGGAAATGGAGCAGTAGCAGACCAGCCACAGTAATACATCAAATCCAATTTTAACTTTAATGGAAATTCAGACCAGTTGGCAATCTACTCCAATGACTCTGTAAAGCCAAAACACTTGCATTTGTACTGTATCTTATCACATCGCTCATTTTTTTTCATTAACCACTCATGGGATGTGGGCATTGCTGGCCGGCCAGCAGTTATTGCACCTACAAAATCACACTTGCGAAGGTGATGGTCAGCTGTCTGTTTGAACTGCTGAAGTCCATGTGCTGTGGTAGAACCATAATTCCATTAGGGTGGGAGTTCTAGGATTTTGACCCTGCTACGCCAAAGGGATGGTGACATACTTCCAAATCAGGATGTTGAATATATCTTTCCTGAGGCAAGTGGTCCAAAATTGTTCACAGCAAGCCACTATAGCCTGACTAGTGTTTTTTTTCAATAGTTTTAGCAAGATCCCCTATCTTTAAAATCCATTCCCTTTGAAGTAAAGGCTAACATTCCAATTGGTGAACTAGGGTTCTGAGGAAGGGTCACTGGATGTGAACCATTGACTGTGATTTCTCTCCACAGATGTTGCCAGGCCTGTGGAGTTTTTCCAGTAATTTCTGTTCTTGTTTTTGATTCCAATTACTTTCCCTGTTTTCCTTTAAATTTGTGAGTTCTGACTCCATGGGTACTCTACTGGCAGCATCTTCTGTTGTGCTGCTGTTGGGCAGTCCTGTGGGTCTTGATTCCAGACAAAGGGGCATGGGTGGCAGAGTCACTGCTTGATTGACACGCAGTTCAGTGTAACTTCCCGGGAAGTGGCAGCACCAACTGGCAGGCTAGAACTTGATTCCACAAAAACATTGTGCCCAACATTTCTTTCACACTTCACATTACCTAAAAACATTTAAAAAATCATTATTAATCATTCAGCCCATTGTAGATTTTTTTTTTGCTATATGCACCATTTGTCAATGACAACAGTCTGTGAAGCATTGACCAAAATAGAGAAAAATGGAAATTGCTGGAGAAACTCAGCAGGTCTGGCAGTATCTGTGGAGAGAAATCAGAATTAGTATTTTGAGTCCAATGATCCTACTTCAGAACTGGAACTGCTCTGAAGAAGGATCACTAGCCTCAAAAGGTTAACTCTGTTTTCTGTCCACAGATGCTGCCAAATCTGTTGGAGTTTATCCAGCAATTTTGGTTTTGTTTGCTTCAGATCTCCAGCAACCTGCAGATCTTTGCTTTGGTCTCACCATGAAGATACTGTGGTTGCTAAAACAGGGCAGAGGCAAGGAATCCTGCAGTGAGAAACAAATCTCCTGCTTACCCAAAGCCTGTTGACCATTCACAGTTCACAAGCCAGGAGTGTAATGGAATATTTGCCTGGGTGGGTACAGCTCCAACATTATTCAAAATTATCTACACCATCCAGTACAAAGCAGCCCACCTGACTGTTTCCAGATCCACAAATATTCACTCCCCCCTTCACTGACACTCAGTAGCAGCGATGTGTACCGTCTACAATGTACATGGTGGAAATCTACCAAAGCTCGTTAGACAGCAATTTCTAAAGCCATAACTAATGCATCTAAAAGGACGTGTTTAGCAGATACGATTGCACACCACTGCCTCTCCAAACAACTCACCACCCTGACTTAGAACTATATTGCAGTTCTTTCATTGTCACTGGGCCAAAACCCTGGAAGTGCCTACCTAACAGTCCTTGCAATGGTCTACAATAAATTGAATGCAGCAGGACAAGAACAAGGTCACCCCCATCTACTTAAAGCCAATTAGTGATGGGCGATATATAATGGAGCCAGGCAGCAAAACCTACATCTCCTTTATGAATTAAAACACTCTCCTATTACTTCTGTCACAGACAGATGCATCTACAACAGGCTGATAGATAACGGCAAGATTTTTTTTCCCATCTAGTTGTTTCCCTCACAACCTGTCGAAGATGCAGAGTAGCATCTATGTCCTTTAGGCCTTGGCCAGCTAAGTCAGTAGCAGTGCTAGAGAGTCACTCCTGGTGATGGACCTCCTCTGCCCAAAGTACTTTTTATTCTCCAGTTATCCTCAATGCTTCTTCCAAGTGTTGTTCAACATGGAAAAAACTGATTCATCGGCCATGATACAGCACTGGGTACTAATCAATAGAAGATATCCTTGGCCATGCTTGATCTGATGCCATGTGACTTCTAAGGGTAAACAGTCAATGTTGAGGATTCCCAGGGCAACTCCCTCACAACTGTATATACCACTAAGTCTGCCAATAGGACATAGCAATTGTACATTCTCTCTACCACTGACATTTTCAGTATCCTCATAATGATTATGCCAAAATAAAAGCTACCTCAAAACACATCCAAATTAATTTTGAAAGCAGGTTTTCTGTTGGACCTGTCATTACGCTAAGCAATTCATCATGATATTTCTATACATTGTCCCATTTATCTTGGTCTGAGAATTCCACCGCAGAACACATGTGTACAACCTTGCCCTGTGGTGGAGCCGATAGCTATGCTGTCCTTTTCTCCTGTTATTGCTGCAGCCCACTTGTACCCAATGACTCGCCATGTGCAGACCCTGACTCTAACCCAAGGTTTGAGCATTACCAATATCTGAGTTGGTGGTCGTACCTGATCAAATGACAATCCTTAATCATCAGCATCCTGCTTTTCTTGAACTTCAATTTTCTGCACCAATGCTTGACAAAAAACACGAATTTATATTTGTCTAGCACCTTGTATGTAATGAAACACCCCAAGATCCTTCACAGGATCATTGAAATATCAAGTATAACATTGAGCCACATAAGCAGATGTCGGATAACCAAAATCGCGATCAAAATGTGACGTTTCCATTTTATATTTCAGTTTTAGATTTAGTTTGCTTAATTTGGTAATTTTTAGGTGCTGTTTACATTACATTGATATCGTTTGTCTAACAAAGTGAAGAAGTTATTTGTGCTGCCAACTATGTAACACTAGGTCAACTTCAGAACATGAACCACTCATATGATCAAGTAGCCTCCAGCCAGGAACAGAAGATTGATTATGAGAAGTAACTCTGTCATGTTATAATTGAAGTAATAAATAATTAAATAATCAATAGTCCATAAAGGCTGGATTTTTGTGAATCATTTCCACATTAACAGTCTATATTTCAAAAGTAATGTTGGAACAAACTGTAGGAAAGAAAGGAATTAGGCACCTCTAGAGTCTAATCGCCTGACCTTGGGTTTTAAGCCATAGACACACTAATGAATAGAGGCCAATTTATTGTAAAGGTAAAGGCGGCCACACTGACATATTCCATTGTCTTCATACTTAAGGCAATATGAAAACCTGGACAGATCTAATCAAATTAACTATTTCTACATCATGAGCAAATTTAATTTTAACAACAACTTTTCATAAGGTTGGGTTGGAATGTCTGTGTGTGGGGCGGGGGCTGTAAATTCAGAATTGATTATGGAAAGAAAGCTCTCCGAGATCCACTTTTTTCAGAACTTAATTAAACCTGCAAGCAGGTAGAGGTCTTGTGGAGAGTGTCATACGCCACCATGGTGTCTGACAAGTTTGGATCGTCAAAGCTTTATTCAAACATATGCAGAAGAAGAATACTTGGTAAACTAACTCCATTGTGAATGGTTACTGCAGCCATTTATAGGAAGTTGTATATTACAGGCAATCAAAAAAGACAGATAATCTGTGACCATGCTATGTCAGCTAACCCCATTAATGACAGGAAAAGCTTACTCTGCCCATCCAGTATAAGGACAGTTCTGCATTTATAGGTATAACTTCTTGTATTTTTTGTTAGTTAATTCATCCTTAGTTGTTGGAAAAATGTATCAATAGCTACTCTTACCATTGTTTACTTTGTCTATACTTAATAAACTTTTAAATTATTCATTAATTTAGTGTTCTAGTCTTGCTTGATGGTTATATTTCTGTCACGTCTACAACATGGGAATTTAAAAGGTTTGGAGAGCTTGATTCAGGATTTATAAGTTAGCAAATAAATTGAACTACTTTAAATTATCTAAGCAGCTCCTGCCTAAATTTCCAAAAGGGATTGGCTGTAAATTGAGTCTTTAAGCAGGAAAGTCAGTAGAGCGACAGGGAGACATGTAAGGACTGAATTTGAGAGACTGGAACCAGGTAACTAGAGTCATGGTGATGAATGATAGGAAGAGGAGCATGCATATGCCATTCAGTGCATCAAACATGTTCCTGCATTCAATATAATCATGCTTCATCAACCTCTTGAAGGCTTTGTTCTCAGTATTCCGTATGTCTTTTGCATTATTGGTATTTAGAAATCTGTCAATCACTAAGCATTCTCAATGACTGAGCTCCAACAATGTATTGGGGTAGAAAACTTCAAAGATTCATACTTGCTGCGTGAAAAGGATTTCTCCTTGTTTTGATTTTAAGTAATTCTAGATTCCCTAGCCTGGGCGAGAAAAGACTTACGTGAATCTACCCTGTCTACCCCTTTTGGTATTTGTAGATTGCAATGAAATCACATTTCATTTTCTGAAACGCTAGAGAATACATACCTAGTTTTCAAAATCTTTTTTCATCACACAGTCCTGTCATAAATCTGGTACACCTTCATTGCACTGCCTCTGTTGCAATAATTTCCTTCCTAGGGTAAGGAGTCCAAAACCGCACACAGTACGTCAGATGTGGTCTAACCAGGCTTCTATACAACTGCTTTGTGATTAGCATTGCTAACAGCATACCACACCTCTATTTTAGCCCTCAGTGGCTAATTGATATGGATACCCATATCAATAAGGCCCTTTTAGGCATTTATATTTCTAATCACGTATCATTTAAGAAAAAAAACTGCACACCTATTCTTCCTACTCAAGGAGATAATCTCATGATTTTTCACATTACCTGCATCTATCATGTTCTTGTCCAAAATCTGTTGAAACCCTCCCTGAGCTACTTTGCATCTCCCTCACAGCACACATTCCCACTTAGCTCTATGTCATACATGAACTTGGAAACATTACATTTGGTCCTCAAATCCACACGAACAACTGGGGTCTCTATATTGATTCTTGTGGTACTCGACTCTTCATATGAGAATAACTCACTTATTCTACTCTCTGCGTGCATCCTTCCGGAAAATACTTAATTCATGGCAATGCATTAACGTTGTAAATGATGTGTTTTAATTTTGTTAACTAACCTCCTGTGGCAGACTTTGTCAAAGCCTTTCTGAAATCCAAATATACTATGTCCATGGATTCTCTTTTACTACTATCTTCATAACGTACTCAAAATTGAAACAGGTTCTTCAAGTGTGCTTTCCCAGTCATATTTGTGCCAAATCAGATCATTATTATCTAAGTATTTATTATATTTTTAAAAATAGTCTTTAGCATTTTCTTTACTTCTTTTGTAAGATTAGCAGGTTTGTAGGTCCCTGTTTTCTTCCTCTATCCTTTTGACAAAGTACGGTGATATTTATTATTTTCCAATACACAGGAACCATTCAGGAATTTATAAAATTTTGGAAGACGATCTCCGATGCATAGATTATCACCATAGCTACCTCTTTCAAAACCCTGGCATGTACAATAGCAAGCCCCAGGGACTTAGCAACCATCAATTTCTCCAACACAACTTTCTCACTGATATTTTTACTGCAAGCCTTTATTAACCATAGCCCCTTGGTTCTCTAATTGTGCAAGATTTATTGTATCTTCCTCAGTGAAGACAGGCATTAAGTAATCATTTAGCTTCTCGATTCTCCATTATAAATTCTCCAGAGTATGCCTGTGATAGACCCACTTCTGTCCAAAAAATTCCTTTTGTCCATACCTGTAAAGCTCCTACACTCTTTTTTATGTTTTTGATCATTTACATTCATATTCAATTCATCACTTCCTTTTCAGTCTGTTGGTCCTATTTGCTGTATTCTATAATTCTTCAAATCCTATTACTAATACTGGCAGTGTCAGAGGCCTTTTCTTCTAATCTTATAAAATCCTTAACTTCCTTTGTAAACTATGGTTGACTCATTTTGGAGATTTTGTGCCTTCAAGTAAGATATGGCTGTTACTGAACTAAATAATAATTCTCGGCAGCTTATTCATTGCCTATAACTATGTCTTTTCATATATTGTCCCAATTCCCCTCAGCAAATTTGCAGCTCGTACTTTCATAATTAACTTTGTTCAAATTTACCATCCTGGCTTCAGATTGAGACAGAGATAAAAGGTACTGCAGATGCTGGAGAATCCGAGATAACAAGGCGTGGGGCTGGATGAACACAGCAGGCCAAGCAGCATCATAGGAGCAGGAAAGCTTGACCTAAGGGTCTAGGCCCGAAACGTCAAGCTTTCCTGCTCCTATGATGCTGCTTGGCCTGCTGTGTTCATCCAGCCCCACGCCTTGTTATTTCAGATTGAGACATCTACTTTTCAAACATAATGCTAAATTCTCCCATTTATCGTCACTTGTCCTTAAAAGATTTTTTTAACAAGATTGATATTTAGCCCCTTTGCTTTTACATATCAAAAATAATCAGTTCTCTAATTGATTCTCCAATATACTGTTCTGGAAGAAGATCTCAACACATTACAGAAGCATACTTTAAAGCATAAGAGCTTATTAGATTTATCCAGTCTATATGTGGATTGGACTTTCTCATGATTATTATATTACCAACATTGCACGCTTCTCTCATATCCTGATTAATGCCATTCTCCAAACAACCATCGTGCTCAGACAACTTGGTAGCAAGTTACTGCAGATACTGGAATCTGTACTGTAAATAACAAATGTTGGAGATCACAGTGGGTCAGGCAGCATGGATGGACACAGAACAAGCCAATTTTTGAGTCTAAATGGCTCTTCATCAGAACTGAAGTGGTGTGGAGGGGGCAGTATTTATGCTATAATTGGGGTGGGCATGGGTGGGGGGGTAGTTTGTGGCGGTGGTGTGGTGTAGAGTGCTGGTGGACAAAAGATGTTGATCGTTCAGATTAAGTGATTGGAATATGAGAATGGCAGAGCAATGGTGTGTCTAACTGCCAGACTTGAAAGAAGTCAGTCCCACTGGTCTTGTGGGAAAGGGAGAGAGGACATGGTGACAAAGAATGTAACAAGTAAAGATAAAAGTAAGGGAAGGAACGGGAGTTGGTTCATAATTTGAAGGTGTTGAACTCAACATTAAGTCCAGAAGGTTATAAAGTGCTGAGTCTGAAGATGAGATGTTGTTCCTCCAGTTTGCGCCCACAGCCTCTCACATCCGAACACCAAGCCATTGTTTCCAGGACTGTCATCGACTTCATTACCCCCAGAGATCTTCCCCCACTGTACCCTGTAGTCTCCCAAATCCGGGCAGCCCACTTCTATCTCCTTCTCAAAATCCACGAACAAGCCTGACCCGGTGTGCAGTCTGTTTCTGCCCCACTGAGCTCATTTCCCCCTACCTTGACTCCAACCTTTCCCCCCTTGTCTGCACCCTACCTACCTACATTCGCCATTCCTCTGATGCCCTCCACCATATCAACAATTCCCAGTTCCCTGGCCATAACTGCCTCCTTTTGAGCATGGATGTCCAATCCCTCTATAGAGGAATTGCACCCTCTATAGAGGATCTCAGCTTCTTCCTTAACAAGAGACCTAAACAATCCCCATCCACCACCACTCTCCTCTGCCTGGCTAAACTTGTTCTCTCACTGAACAATCTCTCCTTTAATTCGTCTCACTTCTGCCATGTCAAAGGAGCGGCTATGGGCACTCTAGTTATGCCTGCTTCTTTATGTGGAACAATCCTTGTTCCAGTCCTATACTGGAGGTAGAGTCACTGGATCCAGAATGTTACCTCTGATTTTTCTTCACACACGCCGCCAGAGCTGCTGAGCTTTTCCAGCATCTTCTGTTTTTGTTCCTGATTTGCAACATCTGCAGTTCTTTTGGTTTTTATTTAGAGCAAGTCTACCCTGTTTCTCTATTTGCATTGTTATGTCTACTCAGATACTGCCCCAAACACATGCAGCACATACTGCATCCAGAATTACCTCCTTCTTTAAGTGGTGATATTTGCAGGAGTTTGAGTCCCCTGCTGAGGTATGCAGCTACATAGCAACACATTTAGTGCTGGGCTGCATACAATTATCATTTAAATAAGCAGGCAGTAGCTAGCTTGCCTGCTGCCTGCATCACAACTAACAGGAGTGGATGAACTATGCATCACAATGCAATATCCCTTTTTGGCTCTTTAACAATCTATTCCCCTTTCTAATGTGTCCAAGGTAGACAATCCTGAATAGAGTTTCTCCTTTGACTCCTTTACTGCATACCCTTAACAAACAAAAAGGTTCTTTTATGTTCAGTAAACAGAACGCATAAAGCGAAGGTCAATTATCTGGAAAAGTCAATGGCAAAGTCTACCAGTGAGCCAGAGATAAGAATAAAGTAGTTCAGTGAACCAGTTGAAGCTTTCACTTGTGTATCTTTTGGAACAGGATCCCCAACATGCCTCAGAGCCAAAATTTAACTCCCACTGCAGGAAATAAAAATGATTAAAGCGCAGTTTACAAGATTCAAGAAAATCTGAGCATTGGTAATTCACCAACTAGAACACAACAACATTATATGATGTAAGTAAAATGTTCCACTGCAATGAGAAGGGCCAGTTCAAATACAGTCTTCCTTTAGATTTATTTTGATGTTAATAATATTTGTCATATTCAAAGTAAAAACTTTTATTTAATTACAAGTCTAATGATCTAAGTTATGAATAGCTCTGTTTATTCTGTACTCAGGTGTTGGAAAATCCCACACATCAACTTGTATGTGGAAAACTGCAGCCCTTGCTCAAACTCACTTACTGTTCATGAAACAGCCACCATGCCTCTGTCCACTGCCAAATCTCCTTTACATGGCATTCAATATTTTATGGCTTGCAGCTGCAAACAACTTCCATCAAACAATCTCGAATGGGAGAAACTCAACAGTTCTCGCAACATCTGGGGAGAGAGACACAGCTAACGTTTTGGTTCTGGCTTGACTGAAGAAGACATTGAAAGTGAACTTCAACATCTCTTCCAGCTTTTGGCATTTGAGGAATATGACATTTGATGACAAAAACCTCAAACCCAGGGCAGGATCATAGTCAACAGGGTTGTAGTGCTACCCATCCTGTGTGTGTCAGAGACATGGAGAAGGTGAAACAGACTTCTCAAATCCCTAGAGAAATAATACCAACAATGCCTCTGCAAAATCTTGCAAATCCAACTGCAGGGTAGTTCAGTGCATTTTAATATCAATGCCCTCTCTTGGGCTAACATCCCCAGTCCAGAAGATTTGTTTACTCTCAGTTAGCTGTGTTGGGCAGGCCACTTTGTCTGCATGCTTGACACAAGGCTTCCAAAACAAGCCCTCTACCCAAAGCTCCATCATAGCAAACTGCTGGCTGGGGAGGCTGGAGCAAATGTATCAAGGATGTCCTTAAGCCTCTGTGGGAAAGGAAATGCACCATTTCCACTGACTCCAGCGAATTTCTTGCCTAAGACCGTCCAAACTAGAGAAGAAACAGCCGCAAAGGTCCAAATACATCAAACATTTCTGACAGGCCCAGGTCGAGACCAAGGACAAACAAGTGGAAGGAGTATGAAAAATAGTTTGAACATCCCAACCATCCACCTTATCAGAAACATTCTGTCTTTTCCCTGCTGGATGTGTTTATCTGTTCAGTCACCTCAGGAACCATGACTGCAGAGAAGGAGAAAGTGACCCTCTGTTTTGAGGCTGGACAGAAGGAGACCAGCAACAGTGCATGAATCTTGGAGACAGAATCAGATCTGCAAGGAACTGCTGCTGCAGTCACAGACATTGTCTCTAATGTTGGTGTTTCACCTCCTCCAATGACAGCTTCCTCCTTCCTTCTCTTGCTGTCGCTCCTAAGACAGAAGCAAAAACTGCTTAAATTCTAAAAAAAATGGCAAATATCACCTCACTGTTTCAAAAAGGAGAAAAGATTTAATGAGAAGCTACAGATCAATTAACCTAATATCATCAGTAGTCAAAATGTGAGTCTGTTATTCAGGATTTTACCATGAGATGCTAAAGAGTGGTAATGAGCAAATTTCATGGCTTCCCTTCTACCATGTTGTGGTGCTTGCCCCGAACTCTCGAGAAATGACACAGAAGAAAGTTGAGCTTGCTCCTTGTTTCTCAGAGAAGGACAGTGAGATTCCAATGAATGGGGTAATGGTGAGAGGGTCATCCCTGTTGACTGCAGAAAGAGGCCATGGCACCAGACACAGCCATTTTGGGCATGGATGGCAACATGGTCAATGCTGTCTCTCCTGTGATAGGAATGGCCAGCATGCAAAAGGTAGGTCAATGACATCCTTTGTTCCATGTAAGTATGAGACACCATCCTCTCTCTACTACCTCACATTCATTAGGCCATTACTCACTCTAACTCAGCCACTGTTCATATACCTCACCAAGGCTGACAAGCTATAACCATCAGTACGACATGCATCATGTCCACTCATATAACTCACATGCACCCCATCCTCTATAGCTACTCACCCTTCCTGCAGCTTGCACATTGTTCACTGGGGACACCTCACCACCTCTCCTACTCCTGCATCACCATTAATTGGTATTGAATCCACTTCTGTCATAGTCAATCTCTCCTTTTGTTTCATTGTTGGGAAATTTGGCTTTCAACTAGGCTGAGAGGGACAAGTCAGTGAGGCATGATGCTGCTAAACATCTGGATACTCACTCTCTAAGAGGAGAAGGGAATGGACCTGGTTGGGGAAGAATAGGAACAGCACTGGATTAGATTCAGAAGCACAATATGGTGAGTCTGTCATCCGTGACTGGTTGAGGAAGGAGCGCCCATGGTCCCTGGAGTTCAGAGGACTGCCAGGGACCAGTTATGTATTCAACACCAGGCAGCAGCAGTGCCACTGCTGCCAGATTTGAACAAAAATTTCTGTTTTACATTCCTTGTTACAAAAAACTTTTGAGTTTATAATGGCAAGGAGGTAACTAGTACACACAACATCAAATCAATGGTTACTTGAGGGTATAATTTGCTGTTTCCATTCAATGACAATGACTGATCTCTAGATGAAGTGAGACTTGAAGTTAAGTGTTGCTTAATCAATGAAGGCATGAATCCTGCAATTGCCTATTTCAGGGATTTTTTCACTTAAGTTGATAACGCCGCCCTCACAGAGAAAAAAAAAAATCACTAATTCCCCCCTTTTTGCATGTGGCACCAGACTTTTTCTGAGCTTATTGAGCAAATAACATTGATATGGCAAGTTTCAAGCTGTGTGTTTGTGAGAAAAACTTCTAGCCTCCACCTGTGACTCACAAGTTTCTTCTCATTCCTTATGCTACCTTTTACCTTCCTGTTCCTGTGGCCCTGATAACTCTTCAGCCTCTCCCAGATTAGGCTGAGCCTCTTGACACTGTTTCAAATGTGTTACCTGTTACCACATTACCATTCTACCCCTGTAGAAGACAGTTCCTGTGAACTGCTTGAGATATCCCAGTCCTTTCCTATTTAATGTGAAATCCTATCCTATTATCTGAAATTGCCCCTGCATCACTGTGACCATTCTCTCAATGACCCAATACAATGAAGCCTATTAGCAAGTTTGATTCATCCACTTTTCACGAGATGACAGGGGCTGCTTCTTGTAAGGGCAGCTAACTATCAGTCACCAAACCTCCATGACTGACCTTAGCTGTTCACTTGGACTGACTTAGCAGGACAACCCCAACTGACCACCCCATGCTGATTTCTCAGGAACCTAGCCTTGAACATTGAAGATTGCACAATGAACATTCCTACTTCTAACCATGTGATAGAGAGAGGGTCTTTAGTAAAGTAACCTCAAAGTGGGCCATGAAAATTTCATGCAGCCTTGAGACTGACATGATTGACCTCCAAAATCACAACTATCATCCTTTCTAGTCAATATGACTACAACATACGGACTGTCTGAGATTCGTACACTTTTGCGAACCAAAGGTATGAAACACAACGTTGAAAAAGCAGACATATGGAGGGAGGTCACAATTTGGCCGTGATCTCATTGAATGATAAACAATATAATGGAACTAAATGGCTTGACACTGTTTTCAATTTCCTCTTTCTTAGCCAGGTCATTGCGGATGACCAAGCCTTTTTAATTTGATACCTATGTCATAACTGAATAATCTGTTTTGTTTAATTCTTGATTTTCTTTTCTGGTATGGATACAAGTGAATGGTTTGCTAGTTCACATCAAAGGTTATTTAAGAGCCTGTCATGTTGGTGGATTTACATGAGACCTAGACGAGATGAGAGTAGCTGTTTTCCATCCTTACACAACAGTAAGACAGTTACAATATATGGTTTAGGCATCATTTGTATCTGTGCTTCAAATACTAAAACATATCGGAAAAATGCATTTACCGAAATAGCAAATAGAACACATACGTTTGCTGAGGAAAAATTGTCTTCAATATTTTGAATAGAATACAAATGCTTCAGAAACAAAAGTTATGCCTGGGAATAATATGCCAGAATTTGGGTTTAAAATGCACAAAATAAATTAACAAAATTTCCCAGAAGAAATGAAGATTTCTTTATAATTAAGAATTATCCTGGCGTCCAGAATTAAACTGAATGCATTTTTGATGAAGCAATGATTTAAAATGCCAACGTTGCTAAACTTTCAATAAAGCAGCTCATTACAACAAATAAAGTTAAAAGATGATGAAAAATCAATGAGGAAATTCAAGTACTTCTTGTTTACATTTTGCCAATTATCCCAATTCATTTTAATATTAAAATAAACAGAACATACAGCAAAACCACGACAACAAATGGAAACAGCTTTTTTACAGCTGTTTATCACATCAAACAAAGAGCACAGAATACATTAATTAAAGCTGTAAAGGAGAGAAAATACTTGAGTTTACTGTGTAACTTCTTGATTTGCAACAATCAACCACCACAGTCAATACTTGAAACCAGAGCAATATTAAAGAAAACCACACAACCGGTGTTTACTTCTTCAAAATGTTTGAAATAAAGCACCACATACCAGAGATGGGAAAAGAAAGTCTTTTCTTTAATAACGTAAACAATACTCAATGATGTTCCATCAGAAAGAGGCAGGCAAAACGAAAAGTACAATTCAAATAGAACTGTCTCTACTGCAGTTGAAACTCTTTACAGTTTCCACAATACTTTCTTGTAGAATGGGGCAGGTAAAATAGTTCTGGGTTAAAAACAAGCATGGGGCTGGATGAACACAGCAGGTCAAGAAGCATCATAGGAGCCGGAAAACTTGACGTTTCGGGCCTAAACCCTGATGAAGGGTTTAGGCCCGAAACGTCAAGTTTTCCGGCTCCTATGATGCTTCTTGACCTGCTGTGTTCATCCAGCCCCATGCTTGTTATCTCGGATTCTCCAGCATCTGCAGTACCTTTTATCTCTGGGTTAAAAACAGTTTGAAATCAGAATTTGATCTGAAGACACTAACCTTTACAAGACAAGGTTCATCTAACCTCATAAATCCACTATTTCTGGCCAGCTTTCTTTCTATTACATCTGAAATCTGAAAATAAAAATCTTTGAAGAAAAATGAGTTGACCAAGAAAAAAACCATCCAACAAACAATACCTAGTTCCCGTGTAACCCACCAAAACAACTTTTAAAAGCATTGTGAATGGTTGAATCTTTATGTCACTGGTTTTTTGCTGAGCTTTTTCAAATGTACCAAAATGGATTTGCAAATGGTTGTTTGAGAGACAGCAATGTGTATTAGTACAATAAAGGCAAAATACTACAGATGCTAGAAAGCTGAAATGAAAACAGAAACAAGCTGGAGTGATTCAGCAGGTCTGGAACCATCTATGGATAAACACAGCATTAACATTTTGAGCCTGCTGTCAACAGATGCTGCCAGACCTGCTGAGTTTCTCTTGCACTTTCTCTCTTTATTTCTTCTAATTTACTGTAGTACATGGGCATAGCAGCCAGTTACCAGTATCGGATGATAGATTTCAGTATTAGGGCAGGGCATGTTGTTTACGATTATTCTAAATGACCTAAAAGAAGCAGTTACATCAAAAAAGTCCAAATTTGAAGACAATGCTAGTCTGGGAAAAAGTATAAATGTCAACTTGTACAAATTCAAAAAGATCTTAATACACCTGACCAGTTAGTGTAGAAATGACTAGGGTAACCTTTACAGGGAAATGTGAGATTCTGAAATTTGGCAGGGGAAATGTTGTCATGGATTATTTGCTTCTTGCAAATGTAATTGGCATACGGGAGCAATGGGGAGATTTTGGATTTTTGTGGACAGGTCACCAAAACGATCAGCACTCTTTTTTCAGGATATAATAAAGCAAATGTCAAGACAAAGGGGAAAGTATACATTCAGAGAAGAATTTTTTAAGTTGCTATTGAGAGTGACAGCCCACACAGCGTGTTGCTTCCAGTTTTGATTTGTCAATTTTATTCAGTAATATTCAGTAATGGGACGGGCATTGAAAAAGACCAAACAGTTCATCACAGATCTCTTTCAAGAATGACATTGTGAAGAAAGTTTGGTTACGCGGGATCCTGTCTATCTTGAAAAGAATAAACAGAGGAAATTCAGTTGAAAGGTTTGGACAAAGTGGGTCCAAGTACCCTTTCCAGTCGTGCACAAAAAGTCATATTTTCAGATAGAGGACGACAAAAGGAAATCAGAAATGAAAGAGGAACAATTGTCCTAAAAGGGTGAAAAGTGTAAGCAACACATTATCAGCACCAGTGGTGCAACAAGAAATTTTAATAGTTTCAGGACAGTGCTAGAAAGATTTTTGTCAATAAATGGGATTCAGCGTTATTAGAAATGCTCCAACTGACTTTTAGATTGGGGTGGGGGCAAGATGGAGTGGCAGTCTGCAACTTGAAGTTGTTACTATGTTACAATGTTATGTTACTAATGTAAACACAATACTGTATTGGGAACAACAATTACGTCACACATTTATGGAAGACTTATAAATCACCTGTGCTATTTCACTTTCAAATTAATCCACATTTTATTCATCTCCATTGAGAATCCTCAACATATATTACATTTCCTGTAGCACAGTAGAAGCCTTGATGCTATAAAGGAAACAATGAGGTATGAATACTTTTGGGAAAGTAAGCTGGAACAGATTAAAGCTGCCTACAATATAAACAAAGTAAGCCATTGAACTGTGAACCAACTGCAAGACAGTGACAACTTAACTGATTCTCTTTCTGGGCAATGAATATAATGAGTGACAAGTACAAGTTTAAAAAAATTAAATGTAATATGCATCCATGCACTGATTCTTCTGGTTCCAGCACCATTTAACAATATTCATGCAAATGATATTTTTCACTTTCTGAATTTAAATGCATCCTTAATCTATAGTGATCCCGAACCAAAAATGGAAAAGATTTTCATTGTTAGAAAATCCATAACACAGTGACTTGAGTGAGAACCAGTGCAACGTGACTTGGCCGTGATAGTTGATTTATTTAACAGTGAGAAATGTAAACTTGAATTAATATTGGTAAGAATGTGGCAGACCATTCACCCTTTGATTGAATAAGTGTAGCTGCAGCAACATTCAAGAAGCTGAACATCATTTAGGATAAAGAATTCAAGTTCATTATCTTCAATCCATGAGCCTAAACACCAACAATCAGCAACGCTATTATGATATAGGCACAGAACACACCATCTATTGAGTGCACTGCAACAAGAAAAAGGCGCTCCTTCAACAATATCTCCAAAAGACTTTATGTGGAGGTGCCAGCATTGGACTTGGGTGGACAAAGTTAGAAGTCACAGGACACCAGGTTATAGTCCAACAGGTTTATCTGAAATCACAAGCTTTCCGAGTGCTGCTGACCACTTCAACTAATGAAGGAGCAACGCCCCTAAAGCTTGTGCTCTCAAATAAACCTATTGGACTGTAATCTGGTGTTGTACAACTTCCTAAAACGTCAATATTCTGAGCCCAGAAAGCGTAGGGCAAAAATACATGGGAGCAACTTCACCACCAAGTTCCCCTTAGGTATACACCATCCAGGCTTGGATATATTTTATTTTTCCTCCTTTATTCCTAGGTCAATATCTTCAGACATCTTACATAATAGCATTTTGGAAATGCTTTCACTATGCAATTGCAGCAGTTCAACAAGAACACTTAACATCAACTTCTCAAGAGCAATTTTTGATGGTTAATAAACACTGGTCTTGTCAGCAGTACCCATAAGGCAAGAGAGAATTTAAAAAGAGAAGTAATATTGTGGAGATGTTCAGGTCCAGTATTTGATACATCATCAGAATGGAGGTGTCAATTAAAGGTTAGCAGCACCTTGAAGAGAGTGGATAAAATTCAACAAAATTATGAGGCATATATTTTGGCAACCAAAGGATAATTTCCTCCAAAACTGAAAATTAAACCATTAATAAATGCTACAAGTTTAAGACCAGAGCATAATCAAACATTCAAACACAGAATGGAAGGATTTAAAAAATGAACAAATGAATTGAATTGAATTGAATTAGCTTTATTTTCATGTGCACTCGAATGAGTGCAATGAAAAGTTTGCAAAGTTGCCGTTTCATAGCACCATCTTAGTTACAAGATACCTCGGGAGAGATGCTTAAGTTTCTGGTACAAAATTGAAAGAATAATAAATAGAGGTCCAAAACAAGAATCAAAAAGAAAAGAAAGTACTCAATTTACTTTCCTTTCAACCCAGTCCATGCCAGCACTAGCCTCTAGACCACACCTGGCCAATGCTTTAGACTACACCAGACTTCAAAACATGAGTTCTCACCTTTAGTCCTCAAGGGCCTGGCCTCTCCACTATGGCCTCCAGCCCAGGACTCACTCCCCGTGATGGCCTCCAGCCCAGGACTCACTCCCTGTGACGGGCTCCAGTCTGGGACTTGCCTCCTCATGACAGCCCCCAGTCTAAGATACACCTCTGGGACTCACCTCTCACACTGGCCTCCGGTCCGGGAGTCGCCTCCTCCAATCCCCTCTGAGCAAGTCTAAAAAGTTAAAAGTTTTTTAAAAAGAACTCAAGAAAAGAGAAAAGAAAAGACAAGAAGGAAAAGAATGGCCAGAGAACAGGAACTCTGGCTGGAGCGTCCTACCTTGCCACCGTAAGTAGAGATGGAAATTATTGCAATAGAACTGACTCACTTTGTATCAATCTTGAAATGAAAAGTGTACAGCAATTCAGGAAGCAACAATTTTCTGCTAGATTTTTTGAAAACATCAAAGTGTTCAAAGCCAAGATGGTTTTATCAGCTTGGTAATTTTTGGATTGGATGACATAAGGTAGTGTCAACAAAACTGCAAAGGGATCTGGCCAGAAATTACTGGTTAAGTCAGGATAGCCTCTCATATCCCAAAGAATCTGGAATGCCATTTGAACACAATCGCATGACCCTCGGTACCAAGTACTCAATTGGTTTATGAGAGATGTTTACCCTCTGAAATGTTAGAAAAGATGCACATAAATTGCAAAATAAAACAAGCACAGCATCTTACCACTTTCATTTCAGTTGCAAATTTCCAACAGCAGCTACGGCTGATGATATTTTTTGTTATACCATATGTCTTTTAATTTGAATCTTGTTTCACCCACTTACCATGTTTCTTGTTTCCTTCTTCAGATGTGAATCCAGGGTAAACAACTGAATTCCACCAGATGCCAGAGGAAACTTCACACAGAGAAAGTGGAGAGCACATTTAAAGTGCTTAACATTTCCAGTCTAGCATGAGGTGATGTATCTTTCTGAAGGACAGATGGTAGCCTCTCAAAGCCAGTACAATTTTCTTTCAGAGGATATTAAATAAGGGCCCAGCCCTCATGTGACAATTCATACAAGCTCACAGTTATTGTTGCTTATTTTGGACGTAGATTCAACTCTCTTCTTCAGTGTCTCCATGCAATGTAACCATCTCTACTCAAGACAACAGATGCATAATATGATCACTAATGATGCCCTTGAATTGACTGCTACCTGCTCTGCAACAGCAGCCCAGGACAACACATTCATTGACTCCTTATGGAGAATCAGCGAGGTTTCACTTGGTCTGTTCTCTAATTGGTGCAGTTGAAATCAAGATGCAAAGAAGTGGAATACTGTATATGTAAGGCTGAATGTGCCAGTTAGTGATACAAGTTATTTTAACTCCCTCCAAACAGGGTAACCATGTATGTTAGAATCACAATTATCAGCTAACAATCCAGTATTTAAACTTTTGCTTAGGATGATAGGGATCCAATCATCTTTTTAATGAGAGATAACAAGCATGGGGCTGGATGAACACAGCAGGTCAGGCAGCATCATAGGAGCAGGAAAACTCGACGTTTCGGGCCTAAACCCTTCATCAGAAATGGGGGAGGGGAAGAGGGTTCTGAAATAAATAGGGAGAGAGGGGGAGGCAGATAGAGGATGGATAGAGGAGAGGATAGGTGGAGAGGAGGCAGACAAGTCGAAGAGGCGGGGATGGAGCCAGTAAAGGTGCGTGTAGGTAGGGGGGTAGGGAGGAGATAGGTCAGTCCAGGGAGGATGGACAGGTCAAGGGGGCGGGATGATGTTAGTAGATAGGAGATGGGGGTGTGGCTTGAGGTGAGAGGAAAAACAGATTAGGGAGGTGGAGATGAGCTGGGCTGGTTTTGGGATGCGGTTGCGGGAGGGGAGATTTTGAAGCTTGTGAAATCCACATTGATGCCATTGGGCTGCAGGGTTCCCAGGCTGAATATGATTTGCTGTTCCTGCAGCCTTCGGGTGGCATCACTGTGGCATTGCAGGAGGCCAAGAATGGACATGTCATCTGAGGAATGGGAGGGGGAGTTGAAATGGTTTGCGACTGGGAGGTGCAGTTGTTTGTTGCGAACTGAGCTCTGATATCTTTTTAATGACTCTTCTTTCGTCTCCACTCATTCTAACATGAATTATTCATTTACAGACTTTATATGTTCACAGTAAGAGGTTTACACAAGTTCAGTGTGTATATTCCATGGATCAGTCTGCTGTTTTCAGCACAGTGATCTCACATCAACATTACATCATGATCTCATAGGTTCATGCTGTTAACCTAATACGATACACCCAGAGGGGCAGTAATCCCAGAAGAGTTTGGGAGCTAGTATATGAGGAAATGTAATGTCTCCAGAAAAACGGTTACACAACTGTACTGTTTTCTAAGGCAAGTAATTCATTCTGTTAGGCAGTCATGTGTTGCCAATGTCAGTCAAAGTGACCACACTAATTAAATTCCTCATTCCCGTTTGCTTCCAGTCTGCGCTGGGAGACATAAGTCACATAGACAGCATTTAGTTCATTTATGCTGAAAGCAAGGCATCAAATTCCTATTTGCCAGTGTCAATGCCTATGGGCTGAATCTTAGGTTTTTTTGGAGGGGGGGGGAAATGTTGGTTTCACTGACTTTCACAGACAGTTTCTCTCTGCAAGGCCTAGAAGGTTTTTTCACCCTATCTTACTGAACTTGCCTCATTAACTATCTACTCGCTTCCTGTGACACCTCTTTCACCCAATTCTAGCCCCAGTGCACAAAACCTTCTCACCTTCACCACCCCATACCTCATCCCCAGCCCCTCCCCAAGATGTCTCAAAATGGACAAGCATTCCTGGTGTCAGTGTCATTTTTAAAAAGGTGTTGTGTACCGGGATAAGAAATGTTAGCCTTGCATGTTTCCTGACATTTATCCTGACACAGCAGACAAAGGAAATGTGGTGACCTCGTTTTTTGGACAGTGACCTGGAGGCCCTGGAAAATGGGGTAGAATGCCCTCTCCACCAGGACAAACAGTGGAGGCCATGGCCCCACACTATGCCAGCCTGGTCCAAGGTTGTCATCCAGGTCAAGTTGGTCTTAGCCGGCTAGAAAATTTCCGAGCACTACAGAAGAAAATGTCAATGACCTTCTCCACTCCACCGAGGAAAGTTCCACCATCTTCTGTTTGTTATCTTGCACTTACTCTGTCTCTGCTACTGCACTCACAACCCGTCGAGGCTCACATTCTACCTTTCTTACCATTGCCTGCAACATTCTCCTTCACCCACTATCACCCCCACAATCCCCGACACCACTAACGCTGCATATCCGCTGCACTGCCTCCTTACTCACTTTGGACACCAATCCACTGCACCAAAATTAATAGCTGTTGAACCCGGTTCATCTCCCATAATACTGGCCTCTCTTACATTCCATGAAGACAGCAACCCACATCCCAAATACCCTAAAGGAGTATTTAAAGCTATTCAGGACTTACAGATCATCTCTGAGTGAAGGCTATCTCTTTTAATTGGACTGCTGACAATATTTCAGACACCAATGTCCATGTCCCAGACACCATTACCTCCATCCTTGGTAGGTCCTGTAAAGCCAGCACAACAGACCCACCAGAGGTGGTGGCACAGTGGCATACAGTCAGGAGGGTGTTGCCCAGGAGTCCTCAACATTAACTATGGCTCCCATGAAGTCTCTTTTGGAGGAAGCACTGAGAGTGACAATCGTGCAAAATGTCCTTTGGGTGGGGCTTCCAATGGCCACCACGAAGAGAGGCTTAGAGCAGCATTACTGATTGAGCTGGTAGGGTTCAAGTCTGGTCTACAGCTGGTGTTGAGGGAATCAACAAGAAGGAAAAATATACTTTACATCATCTTTACCAATCTGCTGACTGTGTTTGTATCTGTCCATGACAGTATCGCTTAGAGTGATAACTGCGTAGTCCTTGTAGAGATGAAGTCCTGCCTCCACATTGAGAATAACCTCCATCATGTTGTGAGACACTATCACTGTGCTAAATGTGACAGACTTCAAACACATCGAGCAACTCAAGTCTGGGTATCCATGAGTAGCTGTGGGCCATCGACAACAGCAGGATTGTTTTCCAGAACTCATGGCTCAGCATATCCTGCACTCATCCCTGGTTCAATGGAGCATGCAGGAGGAGCAGCACAAGACATACCTGAATATGAGGTGTCAGTCTGATGAAGCCACCAAACAGGACTAATCGCACGCCAAGCAGCATAAGCCACAAGTGATAGGCAGAGATAAGCGATTCCACAACAAGCATATCAGACCTCAGCTCTGCACTCCTGCCACTTCCGCATGTGAATGATGGTGAAAATGAAACAACTCACTGGAGGAGGAGGCTCCACAAATATCCTCATCCTCAATGAAGGAAGAGCCCAGCACATCATTGCACAAGATAAGGCAGAAGCATCCACAGCAATCTTCAGCCAGAAGTGCTAAGTGGATGATCCGTCTTGGCCTCCTCCAGTGGACCCCAGCATCACAGATACCAATCTTCAGCCAAGTTAATTCACTCCACATGTCACCAAGAAACGGTTGGAGGCATTGGATACTATAAAGGCTATGGGCCCTGACAACATTCCGGCAATAGTACTGAAGACTTGTGATCAAGAACTTGCCACAAACCTTAGCCATGCTGTTCCACTACAGTTACAACACTGGTATCTATCTGACAATATGGAAAATTGCTCAGTTACGTTCAGTACATAAAAAACAGGACAAATGCAACACGACCAATTTCCACCCCATCAGTCTGCTCTCAATCATCAGGAAAGTGATGGAAGGTGTCATCAACAGTGCTATCAAGCAGCACCTGCTCAGCAATAACCTGCTCAGTGACGCCCAGTTTGGGTTCTGGTAGGGACACTCAGCTCCTGATGTCATTACAGTCTTGGACAAAAAGGCTGAATTCCAGAGGTAAGGTGAGAGTAGCAGCCTTTGACATCAAAGTAATGTTCAACAGAGTGTGACATCAAGAAGCCCTAACAAAAGTGGAATAAATGGATAGCTGGGCAAACTCTCCACTGATTGGAGTCAAACCAGACACAAAAGAAGATAGTTGATGTTTTTGGAGCTCAGTCACCTCAACTCCAGGGTGTCTCTGGAGTTCCTCAGGGTTGTATCCTAGCTACATCAAAGAAATTCCCTCCGTCATAAGATCAGAAGTGCGGATGTTCATTGATGATTGCACAATGTTCAGCACCATTTGTGAATCCTCTGATACTGGAGCAGTCCATCTTTAAATGTAACAAAATCTGAACAATATCCAGGCTTAGCATGACAAGTGGCAAGTAATATTTACGTCACACAAATGCCAGACAATGGCCATCTCCAATAAGAGACAATCTAACCACTGCCCCTTGATATTCCATGATGTCATCATCACTGAATCCCTCATTATCAACACCCTGGGGGTTACCATTCACCAGAAACTCAACTGGACTTGACATACAAAATACTGTGGATTCAAGACCAGGTCAGAGGTTAGGAAGCCTGCACTGAGTAACTCACCTTATGACTCCCCAAAGCCTGTCCACCAACTACAAGGCATAAGTCAGGAGGGTGATGGAATAGTCTTCTCTTGTTTGAATGAGTGCAGGTCCAATGACACTGAAGAATCCAGTCCCTCCACCACCGACGCTCAGTAGCAGCAGTGTGTACCATTTACGAGATACACAGAAGAAATTCACCAAAGATCTTCAGACCAAACCTTCTAAACCCATGACCACTGCCATCTAGAAGGACAGGGGCAGCAGATACATGGAAACACTAGCACCTGCAAGTTACCCTCAAAGCCACTCACCATCCTGGCTTGGACGTATATTGCTGTTTTCTCGCTGTCACTGTCACATTCCTTAAAGGAACAAATAATAAAAAACAACCATGACAGCTCATTGGCTTTGCGTCTGTGTTAAACAGCATGGTAAGAAAGCACTAACATGAATCTGTTTTCTATAACTGAGGGCAAGGCACAAAAGGAAAAGCAGGATGCTGTGAGCATTCAGGTAAGCTCAGAGTGAGTGAGCACCGTGACAGCAAGTGAATAGGCTGGACTGCAGCCTGGTCCACCCTTTGAGCTATGTGCATGAACCTAAGTGCAAAGAGTCTTTGCGCAACATTGCAATCCTAGTTACTGTTGCATCCAAGGTACAACACTGAATCGCAGAAGCATCCTGTAAGTGGATTGAAGATGAGCCATGAAGGTTCATAGATGCTGGCACATGTTGATGCCAATTGGACATGGGATGCATGTGGCTGATGCCCATTGACCATGACTGAGATGTTGGTGCCTGGTGTTCAACATGGATGGCCTTTTGAGCAAATGGAGAGCTGATATTGACAGGTATTCGTTCCTGACTTCAATGTCAAGATTTCTCAATGTACTTTGCATGTGGTGAGTGGTATGATACATAGATGCATACTAATGAGGTGAGATGTGCAGGTAATAAGGTTGTTAACAAGCAATGATCACTATTAATAGATAATATTCTGCTGCCTAGCAAGAATCTCACCTCAATGTGGGGAACCTGGTTAGAAGATGCAGTGAGTTATCCCCAGTGTTGCAATAGATCTTACTGAATTTCTGAATTCTACCAAATTTCTCACCATAGTCCATGCCAGTCATGTCACCAAAAGGTTCTGCCCTGTGTGACTTTTCTAATGGACACTGGCAGTCAACAGAAAAGAGTTATAGGGATTTAATGGAATAATTGGTTTCCATGAAAGCAGGGTATTATAAACTACATACATGGACCCACTAGTCAAACAATCAGTTTTTTTTGGTAACAAGATAGGCAACCATTTATTCAATGTTCAATTGCCCAGTAATCTCCAGCACAGAACCATGCTATTCTACATTCCTGGCAGATGTCACAATGCTTTCATTTTATGCTTATCAGCAAACCTTCAGTCTTACATGCATGTGAGAGAAACAGTGGATTATTGTTCGGCTACAAAGTCTACCCTGTATACACAAGCTGTAGAAACCTACTCACCGACCAGTTTCACCTGCAGAAACCATACAAAACCATACCATGCGACCAGCAGAATTATTCAACACATATTTCAGCTTCTCAAACAAAGATTCTGCTGCCGAGAAAACAATGACTGATTTATGCAACAGTCCACAAAAGGGAAAGCAGAAATAGCTGGAGCAACTCAGAAGGTTTGGCAGTATCTGTGGGGAGAAAAGCAAGGTCAATATTTTGGGTCCAGTGACTTTTCTTCAGAACAGAGAAGAAGAAACACAAACTCTGCTTTGGGTCCTCGGATGCTGCCAGACCTTCTGAGTTGCTCCAGCTATTTCTGTTTTTGTTTCATATTTCTAGCATCCACAGTTCTTTACTGTACAGCCCACAAAAAGCTACCTGCATTTGTTTGATGTGCTGCATTCTGCATAACTTTGCTATGGAAATATGGAATATGCATGGAACCTGTCAGCAAGAAGACCCTCTGACATCTGAAGTTGAAAGCAAGCTCCAGTTGCCACCATGTATAAATGGAATTCTGCGATTGGAGGCAGGGAGGTACAGGAAAATGTGTAACTTAAATAAGGAGAGTTGGTTGGTGGAAAGGGTCATCTTTAAAAATGTTTTTCATGGGATCTCAGCAGCATTGGCAAATCTGGTATTGATTGCCCATCCCTAATTGTCCTTGAGAAGCTAGTGTTATCACTTCTTTCAAAATGTTTGAGCCATATGGTGTAAACATGCCAAATGTGCATTTTTCTCTGTAGTGGCTTCACACAGCTGAACGACTTGTGTCACCATCTCAGGGGCAGGTATTAATCAAAAACATTGTAGTGGATCTGGACTCACAAGTTCTGACTGGGTAAGGATGGCAGATTTTCATCACTGAAAGAAAGTAGCAAATCAGATGAGTTTTCTCAACTACCAAGTAGTTTCATGATCATTTTTACTGAAACAATCTTTTTTGCTCCAAATTTATAATTGCATTTTAATTTGCCCAACTGCTATGGTGGGATTTAAACTATGTCTCTGGTTCATTATTCTGGGTGTATTGAATGGAAGAGGAATCTGTTTGAAGTGCTGGGTGGTGCAGAAATAGTTACAGAGAAATGGAAATAATAAAAATTCTGCTTATCTTGGTTGTTTTGGCCAATTCAGCACTGAATCTAGATCCTGGAGAGATATCTGTACCCTTTTCCAGGCTTGCTGCAGAACCTATTTGGACAACATACAACACTTGCGGGGTACAATATTTCCTTCCATGTCCTCATTTGCTCCACAGACTTTACTGTTGCCCTGCCAGCACACTAAAGTACTCTTTTCCAAGTCACTTCAACCTTTACATTCCTCTTGTGAGAGTCACGTAAAGACTTCAGTTGAATTGAATGAACCTTCTCTTTAAGAGCTACATTCATATTTCACATGAGTGATGGAAACAGAGTTCAGTCAGGGAAGCTGTTTGGCATCAATGTGATAATGCAGGAAACTTCCCAACGCCATTCAAATGAGGTCTCACCAAAGGAATAGCCTACACTTCAAAACTGCTTCTATTCGACAGGTGTAAGGGATAGTCAGCCTACTAGCTGCCTCACATCAATTTGGTAGATCGTGGCTGATCTGTGACCTAACTCAACATTCTCACCTTTTCCCTGTATCCCAAATATCTTTGTTTATCAAAAGTTTGTCAATCTTAGCCTTGAATTTAGCAATTAATCTAATATCAATTGCTACTAGAGTTCCAAACTTCCAACATCCTTTGTCTATAGAAGTGCTTGCTAATTTGACTTCTGTAAATTCTGGCTTTAATTGTTAGACTATGCCCATTAAAACTAGATTACCCAACTAGCAGAGTTAGTATCAGTCAGTTTTACCCCATTTATTAATCTTAATGGATGGAAATTAACGGGCATATCCAGCTGGATAACCGGGAGTGGTGACCATTTCTGGTACCGCAGTGTGACCAAGGCAGAGGCTTGCTGATAAAACTGCAGGGAAAGGGTAAGTCAAGGTTCAATAGCAAGGAAAGGAACAGGGCTTAGTATTTTGGGCAGGTGGAGTTTTCATTTGTGGATAATCCACAACTCTGGTAGCTCTTCCTGTTGGGCATAAGCTATCCAATTATAAGAACATTCACCCACCCACCAGGCTGCAGGGATACTATTCTATCCATGGCATTTTGCCTGTACATTACAATCCCACCAACTGCTGGTTAATTGGTGTCTGGGCAAGAAGACTTCTCAGGCTTTTCCACCTGAATTAAAGGAGGGGGAGGTGGTATCGTCAACTTGTACTCTTTCTGCCTGATCGCATCTCCCAACCCATATCTGACCCTTCCTCCTGGGGATTTTTCAACTGCCCAATAACATCAAAACTTCAATTAAACCACTCTTTAATTTATGAATTACTAGGGTTGGTGTTATGCTGTGTAAGTTCTCCTCACAATTTAACTCCTACAATCCAGGTAAATTTATGAAGTGCTCCCAATAAGGGAAGTAAAACCCTCCTAAACTGCTCACAGTATTGCTCACAATACTTTGTGTGTGTCCTAAGTAGAATAGTGTAATATGAAATAAGACTTCTGAGCCCATTAAAGGCATGTTGTACCAGACCTCTGCTGTATGAGAAATCCATTCTGAATGTCAGGATGGTTGCTGTGTGGGTGAAGTTATATTTTGTACTTCTAAAAAGTTCTTTTGCAGCTGTCGAAGAAAATGGCCACCGTTTTTTGGAATGCCCACTTGGTGAACATTAAAGAGTTTGATTTTTTTTTTATTTCCACTTCAAAGGAGAAAATTTGAATTTTGTCCAGGAAAAACCAACAGCAAATCCGTTGCCATAGCCCATAGAGAAATCTCAACCTATTTTAGTTTTTTTCTAAAATAAACTATCAACATCTATTTTCATTGCTGCCTGTAATTTTCGTGAGTTCACGGTGGCCACTCTCGTGGAAAATATTTAAGGATCCCCTCAAATTAACCTCTATCAGTAAACCTCTCCTTGCCCTCTCAATTACTTTGGAAACAAACTAAGCAATAATTAGTGCATGTATATAATTAATGATTTACCAAACTAGAATTACAGTGTAAGCTAGGGAGAATTCTTGAGCTCTTCTAGGGTAGAGATGTGGACTAGGCCTCAAAATATTGGTACAGCCTGCGGAGACAACCTCCCTCTCCTGGCCATGTTGATGAGGCAGGTAGTTTGGCAGAGATCCTTACCTCCAAAGAATGAGTAGTCAATTTGATTTGCCAACAATTTTGAAAACTAAAATTAAAGGAGGCCACCTGTAAATTCCAGTCCTAAATTGTCCAGTCACCTTCCAGTTTCTAAATGAATGGATGGGGGACAGTTTAAGTGCCTGAAGGTGTTCTCCCATTGGCAGAAAACGAGGGGAGGGGTGAGGGTGACATGTTTTGGCAGGTGGTCAGTGCTTCAGACTGACTTAGAGACCCATTTTGTTTTCCTGAAAATCAGAGTACCCATCAGGTCAAACCCTCACCTCCTTCCCAGAGTGGAGTGAAAGGTGATTCAATCCTTTTTGAAGCCCAGTGAGTGAAAGGAGCTATGTCTTATGGTGATGTTTGATCGCATGGAGTTGGAGCCCGAGTCTCTAAGGCTCCAATGAGATATCCAATTTAGCTTGTCTTGTAAATAATCATGTTTAATAAAGCCAGTTAGTATACACTCACCAGTGTGTAGCTCTCCCACTTTTACATGGAAGTCAGAAATGTACTATGGCTAAAGAAACCATCTTTTAATTAAAGTTTTAAACAAGTTAATGAGTGCAATTTTCATGCCCATTGGGACAGGAATGCAGATAGATGAAATCTGAAAATACCAGCACAAGCCAGTGTGCCAGTTAACAGCACCATCCAACTTCACCAGGGTATAACATATGCAAATATAATATATATGTTTTACAGTAAATGCCAAGGCCCTGAGTAGTGTTGTTGAACAGAGAGACCTAGGGATTCAGGTACATAGTTCTTAGAAAGCTGCATCACAGGTAGACAAGAGTGGTTAGGAATGTGTTCAGCGTGCTTGCTTTAATTGCTCAGATCATTGAGTAAAGGAGTTGGGATGTCATGTTGTGTCAGGAAGAATGTTAGCAAGAGAAGACCTATGAAGGAATTGGTCAAATTAATGTAAAATAACAATTAAGCTGTTAATTAAGTTAATGGAAATTTATTAAATATATCTATGTTGCCTTATCATTTTCTCTGTGATGTAAAGCGACAAGTAAGAGAGATAGTATGTCCACAAAAATAAGTCTCATCACTTTGCTTTCACAAATTTGCATTTAACAGCTGCATTCAAATTTCTACAATAAAGACAAGTTTGTTAATACGTGTTATAAGGTTAAATGTTACTGGTTCGAATGATCCTCCTGTCTTGATTCTGTCATTGCTGCTTGGCTGCCACCCAAGATCCCTCAAAGTCTTATGATTTTCTGTATTGTGCTTCTTGCTACCTCACATAATGGATATAGTTCATTTCATTGAGATCAATTTCTATTAGCTGAATTAACGTCATCACTATTCTTCATTTAATTTGCTCAATTTAGTTACAGACCTTCTCTTACAACCCTCCTATAAACTGACCTCCATCCTTGTCCTCATAGCAATTGGCTTTATTTTAATGCCATTGCCAGAAAAATGAACCATGAACCCAAAATTTCAGCAGAGTGAGAGAACAGCTCCAAGCTGAACAGCTTTCTGTTTATCTGCCTTTATCTGCCATCTCAAGCTGGAAGCCTGAAGTTGCTTTACAGTCTCTTATGCCCACCATGATTGGGCAATGAACCTGACTCCATACCAATTAAGAGGGCACTTCTCTGAAACTCCCAGTAAATGACTTGGTGCTCCTGGGGATGGGTTCAGGACAGAGGAACAATCCTGACATATGTTTCCCAACTTTATCAGAAAAATACATTTTTACAGTCTAATGTCAAAACTGAATTATGCTGAATTGAAATCTAATATTATACAAGTTTCAATTAGTGGCATAGAGCTGTACAGTATGGTAACAGACTCTTCGGTTCAACTCAACCGCGCCCACCAACTTTTTCAAACCATACTAATCCCACTTGCCTGCATTTGGCCTATATCCCTCTAAACCTTTCCTATTCATGTATCTGTCCCAATGCTTTTTTTTTAAAATATTGTAACTGTCCCTGCATCTACCACTTCCTCTGGAAGTTTATTCCACATATGAACCACCCTCTGTGTGAAAATAAATTGCCCCACAGGTCCCTTTTAAATCTTTTTCCTCTCACCTTAAAAGCAGGCTCTCTAGTTTTGAACACCCCTACCCTAGTGAAAAGACCTTTGCTATTCACCTTATCTATGTACCTTATAATTTCATAAAACTCTATAAGATTACCCCTCAAAACCTTAAGCCTCAATGCAAAAAGTCCCAACCCATCCATCCTCTCCTTATAACTCTAGCGCTCCAGTCTTGGCAACATCTTTGTAAATATTTTCTGCACACTTCCAAAATAATAATATCTTTGGTAAACTAGGGCAACCAGAACTGTACACAATACTCCAGAAGAGCTCTTACCCACATCCTGTACAACCTCAACATGAAGTCTTAATTCTTATACTTAATGGTCTGAACAATGAAGGCAAGTGTGCGAAATGCCTTCTTAACCATCTAATACATATATGTTTCTTTAGCCTTTGACAGCTGCGTTCCAGTTTCTGCAATAAAAGTCAAATTTGTTAATGGTTGATATAAAGTTTAATGTAAATGGTAGTCATTTAGCTTGGCTGGCTGGTTTGCAATGTAGAATGACACCAACAGCATGTGTTTAATCCCTCTGCCAGCTGAAGTTACTATGGTGGTACTACCTTCTCAACCGGGTGGACTTGCCTGAGGCATGGTGACTCTGAGGTTAAACTCACATTAGTCGTCTTCCTTTGATGGGAGAGCAGTCATTTGGGACAGTGGTGACTTTATGTTTTTAAAACATAAGTGTGATTCCTGAACTTTTGCGTAGTATTGACAGTTCAGCAAAGTGTAAGAACATAATGCATGAACTTTTCATCTGTTCAAATCTTAAACTTAGTATTGAAATGACTGGACAGAAATTCTAACGCTGTGTGTCTTATAACTTTCCATGTTACACTCTCTGTAAGGGTTACTCCATGTTGCATTGCAAAATGAAACACTATAATTTATACTGCTGCTTGTGACTTGTTTGACCACCATAACAGCTGTGTCACAGAACTGTGGAGCTTTTGGAGACTGAATGATACTACATCAATGAAATTATGTGAACTCCCACTTCTATTTTAGAGGCAGTATTACATAATACATTTTATGCATCATTGGCAAAATGACCATTAAATGAGTGGAAGAGAAAAATTCGAAGTCTTTCAGCTGGGTATATGGCTTTAAACAGCATTGTCCCATTCAATCAATGTCATAGCTTTTCTTAGATAAACTTTACAGCAAGCATCATACAATGAAATTTGAGTGCAAAGGTAATCATTCAAAGAACATTTTAACATTTCTTTCTTTTACTTCAAAATTGGTGAGTGCAAAGCCACAGATTAATGTTCTTCAGCAAACCAGTAACTTGCATTTTGATGTTCATACTCCCAGCAAGATTGAGATAACAATGGCAAAGGCGTAGGCTGTATCATAGCAGAAAGCAATGAGAACACCAGAGAATAGAAATGTCTTCTTTCAGAGTAGCAGCAACATTCCTGTATCGGTTGTGGTAGTAACCTAAGGATTCCCACAAGTTAGTTTCTGTTCAATAATTCTGTTCATGCCACATATATTGTAAACAATGTGAAAGGATTCAGAAAATTATAGATGAATTATATGATATATAAGAATCTTTGTTAACTGTTGCAGCGTCTGTAACACAACGCTCAGTAACTTGTACCATGAATAATGTTTAAAACATTTACTGCATATTAAAAGAATGCTTGTTCATGCATGTTCATGTCTCCACTAACCCATACCCCAACTCTCCCACCAACCCCCAGGCCTGTCCAAGTTGTGGAACAACATTTTCAAAAGCTTTCTGCTATTTTCCACCTCAGATCTTGTTGAGGGATGGGCGGTATTAAACCTGCCATCTGCATCAGTCACTGGGTGCACAAAGATTTCATGAGTCACTGTCACAATGGATAGACTTTTTCCTCTACTATTGCTTCTCGAAAGGCTCATAGACCATCAAATTCAACACCAGGTAATTCAGAGTGCCATCTATACCAGAATTGCAACATGAGATTTGAACACATTGACAGTCCAAAAATCATACAGCATGGAATATTTATTTCACTGATATTGTCATTACAAATATGAAGGGACATTCAGGTTGAGCAAGGATGTATTTACATTGTGTTGAGGAAACTATAGTCTATCTGCTCATTCTTTCTCAGAGCTCTCCTTCCCTCAAAAACATTTTCTTCTACAGAGAGCTCATTCAACTGCTCCAGTTGGTTCAATTGTACCCACTGATAGAGGTCCGCAAAAAGCTGCTTGAGCTCTCCTGTTTGGCACCCTCCCTCACTATTGCCATCTGCTGCTGGAAGTTCTATTTGACATTTGGGTGATTGAAATTCCCTGCTATTACTGCCTTATTGTTTTAACTTTTCATCAATTTGCCAATATTTGTGCTCTCCTATCTCCCTCTATCTGGGTGTCTATTTTACACACACAACAGAGTGACCAACAAAACAACTAAAGAACTGCAGATGCTGGAGATCAGAAACACAAACTGAAGAAGGATCACCATACCCAAAACATTAACACTGTTTCTTTCTCCACAGATGCAGCTAGACCTGCTGAGTTTTTCTAGTAATTCCTGTTTGTGATACGACAAACCCCTCATTCTTCTACAGTCCAACCCATATGGCCTGATTTGACGCTGTTTCTAGCAGATCATCTCTTCTCAAAGCTGTAACTATTTCTTTAATCAATTTAGCAACTCCCCCTCTTTTCTTAATCCTATTTTCTATTCTGAACACCATGGAACCAAGAATATTGAGTTGCCACTCCAGCCCCTCTTTCAGCCATGTTTGAGTAATAGCTATAAATCATACTTCCGAGTATCTATCTACTTTATTTACTGGACTCCTTATATTGAAGGTGTACCTATAATGACTGGACAATTTTTTTTTGTTAACCATTTTCTAGCTTGCTTTTCCTGCACAGTCCACTCACGTAATAATTTTCTACCTTCTACTTCAAACTTTGTTCCTCTTCCCTGCCAGTCTGGTTTACATCCTCCCATACAATGAGCAAATAGCAGGGTGCTGTCACACAAGTTATGTAGACTTAAAGGTGCTTTCTTGTACAAATAAGATTCTGAGACCTTACAAACATCCAAAAGTACTGACCTCCCACAGACAGACGGACATGAAGAGCAACAGCTGCTAGGCTGGATTTAAAATCCATGAAGTATCCTTTCACATTTAATAATAAATGGACTGGAATGTGAGCTGGACAACAGCACCAGATGTGGCTAACTCAGCTGCATGGCAAAAAGCCACGTGGGTCCCAGCACACTGCCATGAAAACTTTGTAACCAGTCACACACCCTTTCCTTCAAATACAAAATCCCTTTGAAGTATTAGATTGAGGTCTAGATTTAAGATGAGCAGGGGAAACATCTGGGTTAGAAGAGCACAAGCAGTAAATCTAGTCCTGTGTGTGACATCACAAACCAGGTTGATAAGGGAGGAATTGGTGTTGTTAAAGAAGCTTAGAATATTCACAGTAAATAAGGCAAATTTCATAAATGCCCTTCTCTTAACTTGTATACAACTGTGATGGTTTATGTAAAATAATTCAAAGTCACAACAAGTGATAGACATGGATAGTAGTGTGAGATGTGCACAGGAAATGTAACAGTTGATTGATAGAGAAAGTTTAAAACCGTGTACAGGAGAAATCTCCCCCACACCTGCAGAGTGATTTTATCTGCCACAAAAAGAGGAGTATACATTTCAGAAGGAGAATAAGGAAGGTTATTGACATGGTTGTTGACATTTTTTGACCTGGGCATAGTAATAATCAATGGAAAAATTAAATGATCATCTTTTACCCTAGGTGATGACTGCAATAGCTTTATTTCAGCTATTTTGGGTATACTCTTCAGTTCTCAGGAAACTCAACCCCACATGCTGTCCTCTCTGTTTCTGGGGACAAGGGTTCGGTGTCAGTGAGGCCATTGATGTCTGGAAAGCTGACAAAACCAGAGAAGCAAGGGGCCCTGCTTATTGCAATGACAAGATCTTATTAATGTCTTGGCCTGAGTCTTCCATTGGAGTGCCACCCATTCCTAAATTTTTGCATTAGGACTGACCTTCACATTTTTCACTGGCACTTCCAATCCTGGCCCCCGAAGAAATCTGGTGCCTCATACAGTCAGGAGAACTCAAACTGTTCCTCTTTCTTTAAACAACAGTAGATGCCCTTTTTCTTCAGATTATGTCTCCCAAGCCAGTGTGTTGACAATTATTTATTATTTTATGACTGCATTTCGCTATTTAATGCGAATACTCTGACAAAAATTCAAGTTGACAGTCATCAACAAACTCCAACCCCAACCCCAACAGTGATCAGTGCCTTACGCCCTGTAACTTCACGTATAAGGCAAGGTAAGTATAGGACAAACAGTTCAACCAAATTTGTGTGGTTCAGGCCAATCTTGGAGATATCTGGGCAGGGTAAAGCCAGAAATTGGAGGTTTAAATTTCCCACTGATGTGTTTATTCCTCAGTGCCACAAGGCTCATTGGTAACTAAAGTTGAGTATGAGACCTTTTCTTACGTCAGAAGATCTCTCCTGCTCATCAGTCAGCCAAATGAAAATCAGGAGGTCTTTAACAGGGAAAATTAGGGATGTTCTCTGTCAACTAGAAGGTAGAAGGCCTATAATCAGGGCAGCAGGACACTGAACAGTTCTTGAGGAACGAGTGCATTTTTGGTCATCCTGGCACACTAGGAATCCTTAAACAGTCATTTTACATGAGGAACTAAGAGCTTCAATCTCCCTTTCACTATTGATTATTCTGATTCATGTGGAAGCAATAAGTGTCAAGCTGGACTGCTTGTTGCACTGCAGGAGTCCAATCTAAATGTGTTATCGAGTGTCTATCTTTCTAAGGTAGACAATCATATGTCCCAATATCTGTTGCTAGGATGGTAGCAGATCCGAGTTGTGTTCTATGCATCAATCTTTTAACTTCACCATTGATCCTCTTCTGTCCATTGTTGGGGTTAAAGAGTAGCACAATTGACTAACAAAGCGAGTATTAACACTGCTTCTCACTCTCCAAACATGCTGCTTGACCGCAACAGTTTCCAGCATTTCTATTATATTGTGAGTTGTCACAGTATGAATGTGAATTTATTCAGAAACTGTATCAAAAATCAGAATTTTGCATATTACTTAAAAAGATGCATTATGTTGAAACTTTTTGTCTTGCACCCTCAGGACAATGTGCAAATACAATATGCAAAGGCAAAAAACACCATTTACATTGTATGAGAGGAGAGGGCTGGCTGTTTGGGAAGTGAACTCTGATTGGTAGATGCATTGCCACAGATAATGCATTAGTTAATAATGACTGGTGGTTACCAGGCCAGGGTTTATTTAAATTTTAAACTAGGCAGGTTGACTTTGATTGGTTATTGGCATTGCCCTGAGAGTTGAAACAGAGAATGACACTTATTTTGTTCAGTTGAAACAAGCGCAGTGATCTCGTTTCAGAATTCTCCTTGGATATCCTTAAGTTGCAATCCAGTACACATGGCAGTCATCGTTATTTCTTGGTTTTGAATTTTTGATAAATTGGACATTTTAGTCCACATATTCTTCAATGTGTTGTGGAAGAAAGACATTGTGTAGATTTCTTAAGTTTCTGTCGTTGTCATCATACCTAAGAATAGGTGGATTGTGTGGGCACAACACAGAGGAAAATAAGGCTGCAATAGTTGTATGTCTGTGAAATAACCAGGTTAATTTTCCATCCATTAGTTTAAAGAGAATGGAAATTAGATCAAGTGTCAGACGCCAGGGAGGAGGTTTCTGCTTGTCCAATTTTCCTGCGCACACTGTGCCCAAACATATTACTTGTACTTTCTTGCAAGCAAATGAACTTTGAGGAATATGCCCTGAATAAATTTGTAAGTCTCTGTTTAAAAAAAGACTGGTTAAAATTGATTCTAACTTAATGCACTTTTAGTGCACTAAGATGACATTTATTCTGGCAACAGTGAAGTTTGCATGATTAATAGTCACATAGTCATCTGATCCGTCAGATTGTGTTGCAACCTTGTATTCTCAAGCATCAACAGTTTTATGGAACATGATAAATTATGATCTTTCAAGAGTTTTGAAAGTCAGGAATTTACATGTAGCTTGTAACCTTGTGGTTGCTGTGTGATGGTTATGTTTTAAAGAACATGAGGTAATTTATGCAGTATTTCACAAACCTAAATCACTGTTTATAGTTGAGAAGCTACTTGCATGTATCTTTTTGTAGCGATGTTTGGTTGACAGTATTGAAGTGGAAAACCACAGGAGGGTTTTGACATACTGAGGTTCTGCTAAGATGAGCAGGTATCACATAATAGGTATATCTTACAGCTGTACTTTTAGAGTTAAAAGCTTGCATTTACCATACTACAGTGTATATCTGTTAAGGTATTCTGTGTCCTTAGAACAATTTGGTTTCTCTTCACAATGGAACCAAGGACAATCTTGCCTCTTAGAACCATTGCTAAAACGATACAGTCACACGTAAAATGTACAGGAGAGACTCAGTTAGAGAAATAAATAACTGCATCAAATAGAATTAGATGATGCGGAAGTCAGAAACAATAAGCAAATATCAGTGACAGGACAAAAGGAAAACAATTAAAGACAGCACTGGACTGAGAACAGAGAAGAAAAATGAAACAAATTAGAAATAAATCACTACTGATATGTTGTAAGAAGGCAGTTAATTAACAACAGCTATAGAACTGTAAATCCATATTGGATTATTCCATTGTTTATTAGATTAGGGAAAGGTTGAGGCACAGACATCTTTGGTAATCCTTTACGAAGTAAAATAATATAGAAACTGAAAAAGCAGCATTTTCAGAAAGAGAAATGATGGCTGGAGAATAAACTAAATTATATGCTTTTGGAATGATTCACGAATGCTTCAGCAAAAGCAGTGTTGTGCTTGGTTCCATAGTAGGGTGCTATTTGTAATCAAAACTACGTCATAGAATATGTGGGCCAATACACATTAATGACATTTACTAAAGTAAAGGTCTTGGAGACTTTGGCTTGAAAATGCTCATGTTTGGCTTTGAGATTGTCTGTTTTTGTCAAGTTCAATTTGAATAAAGTCAGATGAAACCACAGTGATTTTTCATTCATTTCTCAATAGCATGCATGAACTTCAAACTTGAATGCAAAATTTCAATAATTTTCAATCCCATAAAGCACTTGATCAGCGGACAGTGACAGTCATTGTTACTGACAACAAGACAAGAAAATATACAACATGAAAAGTTCATTGAATTTATCAACTTTTTATATCCTCTCAGGACTAGAGATAAAGCCTTCAATCAATTCATTTCATCACAAGGAAGGAAATTGAAAAAGTTTCCCTTGCATCTTCCAAGGATAAAAAAACCAGGTAAAACAACCAGACCGTAGTTGCGTTAATATATTTTTGGTTTGTTATTTTCTGTGGTGGGTTTTCATGATCCTAACAGCTGTTACTATCATAGTAAAAATTAACTATTAAAATTCAACTTATACCATCTGATTGTTATAACTGAGACATTCTATGGACTGAAAATAGTTTTAAGAAGGAGAAGCATTGATCTAAAATGACTACCACGATCATCTGTTCACGTTGAACCAAGCCTATGAAAACATCGGTGAACAAGGATCAGTCAGAGTCAAAATTACATTGTTACAAAAGGCATTAAATTCAGGTCTATACCTCCTGTTTGATTCACACCTTTCTGAAAGTATTTTTCCCCTGATCAACTTGTTTAGAGATGTTATTATATGCCTCTGGAGCAGTTGGGACATGAGACCAGACTACCTGGCCCAGAGGTAGGGACACTACCGCTGCACCACGAGAGGGCCCCACATCTATTTTTGAACATTACACATTGATATGAAAGTTACCTGCAGATCAATTGACTTGAAAAAGAATATTGAACTAGACTCCAGAATTTGTACCGACTTATATTTCAACAGATGCTCCTGAGCAGTAAGACAGAGACAAAAAATGGATTTAAGAACAAGAACTGGAAGACACACAGACCTTCTCCCTCTCTCTCTCTCTACCACAAAGTCAGTACTTGCTGAAAAAAGAACCATTCACTAAGAGTTTAAAGATATCTGTAAACATTGCTGCAGTATGAAGAAATGAGGCAAAAGCTAAAAAAATTGGGAATCAGGTTATTTCCACAACTCACAATGCTAAGAATTTTAAACTGCAATTACCTTATCTTCTTGCTGCACTAGATAATCATTCTTCATTTGTAAGCCTATTACCTGTGTTTGCATTTGTGTTTGATTTTGGATTTTAATTGTAGAAGGTAGAAGGTAATGAAATTCCTCTATCATTCACTAAAGAAAACTGTGTAAATTGACTCCTTTCACATTGATCCAGTTAATTATATTTTCATTGCACATAAGAACATAAGAACTAGGAGCAGGAGTAGGCCATCCGGCCCCTCGAGCCTGCCCCGCCATTAAATAAGCTCATGGCTGATCTTTTTGAGTCTCACCTCCACTTACCCGCCCACTCACCATAACCCTTAATTCCTTTCCTGTTCAAAAATTTATCTAGCCTTGCCTTAAAAACATTCAGTGAGGTAGCTTCAACCGCTTCACTGGGCTGGGAATTCCACAGATTCACAACCCTTTGGGTGAAGAAGTTCCTCCTAACCTCAGTCCTACCTCTGCTTCCCTTTATTTTGAGTCTATGCCCTCTAGTCCTAGTTTTACCTGCTAATGGAAACAACTTCCCTGCCTCCACCTTATCTATTTCCTTCATAATCTTATATGTTTCTATAAGATCTCCCCTCATTCTTCTGAATTCCAATGAGTATAATCCCAGCCTATTCAGTCTCTCCTCATAATCCAACCATCTCAACTCTGGAATCAAATGAGAGAATCTCCTCTGCACCCCCTCCAATGCTAGTATATCTCTTCTCAAGTAAGGAGACCAAAACTGCACACAGTACTCCAGGTGTGGCCTCACCAGGACCCTATACAGCTGCAGCATAGCCTCCCTGTTTTTAAACCCCATCCCTCTAGCAATGACAGGCAAAATTCCATTTGCCTTTTTAATTACCAGCTGTACCTGCAATCCTACTTTTAGCGATTCATGCACAAGGACACCCGAGTCCCTCTGCGCAGCAGCGTGCTGCAATTTTTTACCATTTAAAACATAGTCCATTTTGCTGTTATTCCTACCAAAATGGATGACCTCACACTTATCAACATTGTACTCCATCTGCCAGACCTTTGCCCACTCACTTAGACTATCTATATCCCTCTACAGCCTTTCAGCGTCTTCTGCACACATTGCTCTACCATTCATCTTAGTGTCATCTGCAAATTTTGACACACCACACTTAGTCCCCAACTCCAAATTATCTATGTAAATTGTAAACAATTGCAGCCCCAAAACTGATCCCTGACGCACACCACTAACCACTGACCGCCGACCAGAAAAACATTCATTTACCCCTACACTTTGTTTTCTACTGGTCAACCAATCCTCTATTCATGCCAATACAGTTTGATAACATTTGGTAAGGTTGGAAACTACATATTAATGAGGTGAGATGAGCAGCTAATAATATAGTGAAGATGTTCACAAGTAGAAGTTTCCAAAAGGAAAAGTCTGAATCCACACCACCACTTTCAGAAAAGGAGAAACGCTCTTTCTCTAGAAACAAATGCATTCTGCAAGAATAAAAACCAAAAGAACAGCAGATGCTGTAAATCAGGGACAAAAACAAAGTTGCTGGAAAAGCTCAGCAGGTCAGACAGCATCTGTGGAAGAGAAAACAGAGTTAACATTTCGGGTCCGGTGAGCCTTCCTCAGAACAGTCACCGGACCCGAAACATTAACTCTGTATTCTCCTCCACAGATGCTGCCAGACCTGCTGAGCTTTACCAGCAACTTTGTTTTTGTTCTTGCATTCTGCAAGAAGTTCTGTTACCTGATGCACTTTGTATGGTAGGATCTGCCTATACAGCATGCAAACCAATATTCCTCACTGTATCTTGGTAAATGTGACAACAATGAACTAAATCAAATCAAAGAAAGAAGAGAAATGATTGTGGAAAATGAGAACATGTGGAAAATGAGAACATGGCAAAAAGAGTGAACATATATTTTGTGTCAGACTTCACAACAGAAGACTCAAGGTGCATCACACATCTGAACAGCAACCAAAGGTTTAAAGGATGAGGAAAATAAGAAAATTAACTTCAGCAGAGAAAATGTGCAGGATAAATTTAAGGAATTAAAATACAACGTATTCCCATGACATGATGGCCTACATCCCAGGATTCTGAACGTGATGATTGGAAAAATAATGGATGATTTTTCAATATTTTTAAATTCAGGAATGGGTTAGCAAATATAACGCCCTAAAGGAAAGAAACAGAAAACAATGAATTATGAGCCAGTTAATCAAACATCAGCACTGGAATCAATTAGTGAAGAAATCTTAATAATGCATTTAGAATGTCGTAGCATGCTCAGACAAAGTCAACATGGTTTTGTGACAGGGCAATTAGATCATATAAAACTGATTGTAGGAATTCCACAGGACTTATTAGAGGCCATTTGGCCCATCAAGTCCACACTGACCCTCCGAAGGGCATCCCACTCCCATAATCCTGCATTTACCATGGCTAAACCACCCAACCTGCATAACCCTGAACACTTTGGGACACTTTATCATGACCATCCACTCGCATATCTTTGGATTGTGGAAGGAAACTGAAGTATCCAGCAGAAACCACCACAGACAGAAGAAGAATGTGAAAACTCCACATGAATTGAACCCAGCTCCTTGGTGTTGTGAGACAGCAGTGCTAACCACCGAGCCACCATGCTGCCAAAATTGAAGCTGACAAATTCATTCGTATTTTGAGGATGTTATTAGAATGGCAGAGAAAGGGGAAACAATGGATGTAACATATTTTGATTTTTAAAAAGCATTATATAAAGTACCACACAAAAAAGTTTATAAACAAGAGCTCATAGTTTGTGACAGTAGATTAATATACATATCTAGCATTGGTTAATAAAGAAGAAATGAAATAGAGAGGGTTTAATAGTATTCTCAAGTTGCAAGACTGTGATTAATGAAGTACAGTTTTAAAGAGTGCTGCTATTTCAGGTAATTACACTCAATATTAATGACCTAGAAAAAGAAACAAAAACCAATGTGGCTAACTTTGCCAACAATGCAAAGTTAGTAGAAATATAAATGTTGAGAAACATATGAAGAGTGTGCAAAGAGATACAGGCAGGTTATGTGAATGGGTAACACAATGTCAGATAGATATAATAACGGGAATTATAATATTATTCACTTTCATCATAAGGATATAAAAATAGAATATTTTTGAAGAGGCATCAGATTTATAAATGCTGTTGCTCAGAGGGTCTTGGTATACTCAAAGAGGATCTTGCAATTCCATTAGTGGCTAAACTAGGCAACTGTGAAAGTAAAAGGATATAGGCCTTTATTGCAAGGGTACTGAAATAAAAGGATTAAAAACAGGTTTGCTACAATTGTAAAGAGCTTTGGTGAGACTAGTCCTGACTACATTCTGCTGAATGGATCTTCATATTTTGGGAGGAATACATTTGAATTGAATATACTATAGCAAAGGTTCATGAGATTCGCCCCTGAGATAGGAGATTCTATGAAATGCAGCTGATGTGGTTTACATGGACTTCAACAAGACCTTTGACATGGAAAGGTAAAAGCCTGTGGTTTCCAAGGAAAGTTGGCAAACTGGATCCAAAATTGGCTTACAAGTAGGAGGCAAAGGGTAATGGTGAAGTTTTTGTTTGCAATTGAAAGTCTGTGATGAGTGGTGTTTCACAGGGATTAGTACTAGGACCCTTGCTGTTTGTTACGTACATTACTGACTTGGATGTGAATGTAGATGATTTAATTAATAAGTTTATAGATGACATGAAAATTGATGATGTTGTTGATTGTGAGAAGGATGGTTTCAGGCTGCAGTTTGTTGTTGATCAGCTGGTAAATTGTGCAGAGCAATGGCAGGTGCAATTAAAGCCTGTAGGTGTGAAGTTGTGCATTTTGTGAGGTCTAACACAAGAAGGATATAGACAGTGAATGGTAGGTGCCTAGGGACCATTGAGGAACAAAGGGTCCTTGGTGTACAAGTCCCTAGACCCCTGAAGGTATCAGCCCAGGTAGACAGGGTAGTGAAGAAAGCATACAGAATGCTGGTTTTCATTAGTCTGGGCATAGAATACAGGAGCACAGAGGTGTTGTTACAACTTTATAAAACATTGGCTAAGCCATAGATAGAATACTGTGTGCAGTCTGATTGCCACACTATCAACAGGACATGACTGCACTGGAGAGGATGCAGAGGAGATTGACAAGGATGTTGCCTGGGATGAAAGCTCTCATCAATCTTTGCCTTAAAAATACTTTTGCTGTCTCAGGAAGAAGATTCCACAGATTCACAATCTTTAAAGAAAAACATAATTCTCATCTCATTACAACCAATCCCTGGGTGAGGGCCTCTAATGTGTCATGACTTTGGAAAGGACATGTCCAGATAGTTATAGCCCTGGGGAGGCGGGAGGAACTAGATCTCATTTTTTTACGTAATTCTCACTATCCTTTCACTTTGGTTGACCACAACAAAGTTAACACCAGTGATCCATTCACTCAAGGATATCTTTCCCAGTTTCAATGTGTTTATATTTTAAAATTTAATCAGGCTTTCTTGAGTTAAGGAAAGAGCCAGTTTATTAGATATTAAAGTGCAAGAAAAAATATCAAAATGCAGCAAAGCACATGGATTGGAAATAAGCGAGAACTCACATAAATGTTAGAAAAAAAACGATATACAAATCAGCATTTGGCTTACCCATGAGGAGTAGATGATGAAATGTTGTGGCTGTTAAGTTGGGTGGTCCCAATAGCACAGACCTTGGCTGTTGGGCAGTTTGTCTGGAGATTTTTGGTTTTGCAAGTTAGCTGAAGGGAGTTGTCCAGTTTCCTTTTTAGTGGGGGCTTTGCCGACTTGCAACTTGTTCCAAGAATCAGTGAGTGAGAGACAGAATTTTTTTTAACCTTCAAGTGCAAGGATGCCAAGTAGATGCTCTTCTCACAGAACACACAGACCCAATAGAACCACAATGCCAGACTAGCTTTTGAGAATGGGTTGCAGTTTTTTTTAACCCTTTCTCTTATGAATTCCCAAAAGGGAAAAAAAAAAAACGTTTTCCACTTCGAAATGTTTTCATTTACTTTACATCATGTCCATACTTTGGGATATGACTCACAGACACTGCTTTCAGCTGAGTTGATAACTGGCCTCCATTATCTCTACAACTACAGGACATGACCATTCATTTTTTACTTGGCATCTTTTCCTTTTGAATGGCTATGTCCGAAGCTCCTTGATGCCCTCCAGGGGTGAAATTCCATGATCTTTCCTGGCATTGAGTGCAATCCACATAGGGATTTTCCAGCCACTCACTGAAATACATTCTCAGATATTTGGCTTCCATGCTTTGCTTTTCTTTGTTTTTAACAAAACAAACTGTCTCATTTCAAAGTTCAAGATATCCATAAGCAATTCAGAGCTATGATTTGTAATTATGACATTCTTCATCTGCAGTGGTAGACATTTTACTGTTAAACTAGATTAATATTTCCTAGGTAAGATGCAATAGAAAATTCTTGAAAGCATGGCAGGTGTTCTGTGCAGGCAGAAACTATACAAACAGAGAAACAATGTTAGCATTTCGAGTCATGAATTTTCATTCAAATTGATGAAAATAATTGTGACAGGTTTTAAGCTAGTGCAGGGACATCAGAAGGGAACAGGGAAGGAAAGAACGATAGGGAAGATGTGTGACAGAGTGGAAGGCTGGAGAGCTTACAACATGAAAGGAGTGATGGTGCAAGGCAAAAAGGGATGGTATGGATCTAACATAGTAAAATAGAAATAACAGATTCAGCAGCAGAAGCTGTTGACTACAAAAATGGGAGCAGCGGCAATTTAAAGGTATTGACCTCATATTTTGATTGGACACTCACAGCTTTTTTGACTCAATATTAAGATACTGCTCCTTGAACTTCGGTTTAGTTTTATTTGAATAATGCCTCTGTTTCTGTGGGTAGAAAAGTCAATGTGAGGAGTGGAATAGAGAATTAAAAAGTCAAGTGATAAAGATATATTTACACCAAGTGGATTCCAAATGAAATTCACTTCATGCTTCATGGCCACACCTGATTGCTGATGCTCATCTCGTAATAAATGGTCAGTCCTTTATGATTGTGTGACTGAAATTCAATATATACTTTTAATTATCCATCTTATGCGTTTTATTGCTGTTATTCTTGCTGTGGTTTTGTTTTGTTTCATTACTTTTTCTCAGGTTCAACAAACCCCACTCCCAATGATATTTCAGTGATACTCACTGGGTTGTAGATGCATTATATGAGAATTATGTCTCACTCAGTGAGTGAAAATTTGCACAAACAAAAACAGAAATTGCTGGAAAAGCTCAGCAGGTCTGGCCCTGGGAGAGATTTTGCACTGTATTGTCAGGTGAGAAAGGCAGGCCTGGAAGAATGTGTGTTGTGATAATTTAGTGACCTGAAAGGACGCCAATCAGAAGTGCACTGAAAACTTGTTTCCCACCTACAATCCCTTCTGCTTGCTTACTTCCAATCTTGCAGTTACTATCAGGTCCAATTTCTCATGCCTGTTTTTAAATGCCAAAATGTAAAGCTGAATCTTGCAGATTTTTTTGGCAAACTGACTTGCTTTAGTTTTAGTGAAGTGATTCTCACCAAATCTTATTAAACCTGCCAAACTAATTGGCATCTGAGCCCTCACACTGAGAAACACTTACAATTTACCCTGCATCATTTTCAGAGAAACTCACCTCTTCCTGGACATCCCAGAACTGACTGGCATTCCTGGCCGTGGTACAATCTTTAAAAGGCCATTGTACATCTAGGCAAGCACTGTCTCTCCTATAATTTGTTATTCCTTCCCCCACCTCTATCCAGTTTGTTGGGGATGACAAGAGAAGAATTTCTTCGAGAACAAGGGTTTGTGGACCAGCTCACAACCATCAGTCAGTGAGTCTGACTACCTTGATCCAGCCTCCATCTCTTTCCTGGATGCATCCTTAATGGGAAGGTAATGAAGTTTTATCTCAAGAAGAATTATTTCAGGGAGGCTGTTGGAAGTAGCTTTTCTTTTAAGAGCCTGTACCCTCTGGTCAAAAGGAAGCTGACCTAAACTTTTCAAATTCCAGATACATCTGGTCAGGCATTCCTTGAGGGTACAGAACTTTTGATTTTTAGCTTCAATGATACACACTTAAAGTGGCCTTGTTGTTTTACTGCCTCATACTTAGTGGCACTTGCAACAGGAAAAACAGAATAAACTTCATGAGTGCCCCTGAAAGCTTAGTTTGTATAATTGGGACCAACGTCAGGTTGGCCACACTAACTGCTGTACTACCAACTTGAAAGGGATAGGAAGGCTTCCATCTCTGCCTCATCAAACTCATGCCAATCAACCCAATCAGATGTCTGGAACTGTGTATGTGCGGGAGTAGAGGCTGCTTCCAATAATTAATGCAATGACCCAAAGCTCCCGATTGACAGGCGATGCAGACCACAGATGAGTCATAGAATCAAAGTCATACAGCATGGAAACAGACTGGTTGGTCCAACTCATCCATGCAAAACAAGGTTCCCAACCAAATTAGTCCCAGTTGCCTGGATTAGTCCCATATCCCTCCAAACCTTCCCTATTCATATGCCTATCCAAATCTCTTTTAAATGCTGTTACGGTGCCTGCATCTACCACTTCCTCTGGCAGTTAATTCTATGTATAAACCACTGTCTGTGTGAAAATGATGCCCCTCAAGTACCTTCTAAATTTTTCTTCTCTCACTTAGTATGAGCATATGGGTTGGAACTCATGGAAGGGAAGGGGATAGATACCAGCAGACACTTCCCTTCTCAATGCCATGTCTCTTGGTCAGATACTGAGGGCCTTTGAATGAGGTAGTCCCACATGGCTCTGCCAGCATTTGCTTTTCAGGCTTCCAACCACTGAGTGAATGCCAGCAATGGCTAGATGAATCTCGTAAATTCTTATTAATTTTTTTTATTCTTTCACGAGATGAGGGTATCACTGGCCAGGCAGAATTTATTGTCCATCCCTAATTGTCCAGAGGGCAGTTAAGAGTCAACAACATTGCTGTGGGTCTGAAATCACATGTAGACCAGACCAGGTAAGGATGGCAGTTTCCTTCCCTAAAGGACATTAGTGAACCAGATGGGTTTTTCCAACAATCGACAATGGATTCATGGCCATCATCAGACCTGTAATTCCAGATATTTTAAAATTCAAATTCCACCGTGGTGGGATTCAAACTCAGGTCCCCAGAACATTATCTGGGTGTCTGGATTAATAGTCCAATGATAATACCACGAGGCCATTGCCTCCCCATTCAGGGGCCTCAATTGTTATCAGGGTAGGAAGAGTGTCTACCATCCATCCTCCTCCAGATGTAGTTGAGGCATACTTGCCACTATGACAGTTGACTAAATGAACCCCACCAGAAAACCCGATACAGAGATGGGAATTACATTCTGCTTGTATTTCTGATTCTAGTTCAAATCATTTCTAGAAATGCTGAAATACAGGGAACAATAATTACAATAGAATACTTTCTACTTGAATCTGAATAAATGCCACAACACCTGCTGTTTTCTGCTCAGTTACCAGCTTCCCATTCATTCTGCAATGGATCCCTGACTCCACATAAAATGGCCTTAATCTTGAGTTTACTCTATGTTGATATATTTCCCTAATCAACTGCTACTTCTTCAAACACTTTATTATATTTTTGGCTTCCTGATGTTTTTCCATTATATCTCTGAGCAAAGATTTCAAGGTCTTTCCTATCAGGAGTATGAAGGTAATTGGTGTATCACTCCATAGACATTTCCTATCACTATTTTAAAAAATAGAGTCAACATTAACTGTCTGCCTATCCTCTAACGCTATATCCTTTTCTAATGAATGTTATAATATGTAAGATAGATTCGTGCTCCTGTTGTTTTGATATTTACAAACATGATACATAAATTTACTGCAATAGTAGACTCATGGTTATATTCATCTTGAGAAGTTGGTTTTAGTTTTTAAAGAGATGCTATCTTCTCCTTGCTTTTTTAGTAATCAAAGCAATGGCATGAAAAGAGAAAATATTTATTTCTTAAAACATCTTACTGAATCATTGATAAGGTTTGGTACAATTATGAATGTAATCTAAAGCATATTAACTACAAAATCAACATATGCCAAAATAGTTTTATTTGACTTAATTTATGAGATATTTCTTCAACATCTGCTCGACAAATTGCACTATAAATTACAACTGTAAAAAGTGGACTTGAATCATAAAAATCTAATTTTCAATATTGTCATCCCCTATTGGCTGATTCTTATGTATTTTTTGGTTACATGCCAGCTCCGAGTTTGAAGTGATTCTCACCAAGAGGCCAAGTGGGTTTTCTCACTGTACTTTACCAAAATCATCTCATTAAGTAGTGTTTCGGTCCTTATGGTGAGAATCATATCTGATTTCTGCCCCACCTTATCACATGCCATTCCTGCAGCAAGATACCACTCTCTACATATCCTAAAATTGACCGGCATTCCTGGCGTTAGTGCCATATGTAAAAGGTCATTGTGCACCAAACACTGCCAGTCTGCTGCCCTACATGCTTCTTGACATTTACCCCAGACATGGCAGACAGGCGGAAACCGACATCTCACTTTGTGGGCATGATCCTGGGGATCCTATTAAATGGGTTGGTGCAAAGGCAGGATCTAATCTTTCTCCAGGAACAGCAGTGGGGGCCATGACACTAGTCCATGCCAGCCTGCTAAGAGGTTGCCATCCAAATTGGAGCAGACCCAGCTATCTGGAGGAATGTAGAAATAAGGTCAATGGTTTTCTGCACTCAGCTGCACTCTTCCTCTGATATCTCACATTCATTCTATCTCTGCTGCAGCACCCAAATCCCACCAAGGCTGGTGCCCTATCATTCTTACAATTGCATGTTTGCCCTACTCAGTCTCACCCCCCTCAACCTGCGACACCCTGCATGCCCAATGTGCTGCCTACTCATAAAGGAAACCTCCCCACCCACATCAACAGTAACACCTGTGCCGCCCACTTTCACATTTAATGATCTCTTCCGCTTTCTCATTCCAGGAAGAAAATATCCCACAATAGGTCAGAATGAGTCAAGACGGGTAATGTGTTGGCCATCACTCGGCTCCTGATGCCTCATCAGCAGAGGATCCTAACTCTGGCCATCCAGGGCAGAGGCAGGACTGGTATCATTAGCCAGGACCCGCTGAGAGAAAGCTATCCCCTTTTACTGGACTGAAGCCTGCTGTCAACTGTGGCAATCTTCCTGGCTTTGTGTCTGTGCTGAATGACATGACGAGACAGTTGTAATATGAGCCTGTTAACTCTGGCTGAGGGGGCAATGTGTGACAAGGGGAGGCAAAGCAAACCAGAGTATCTGGGTAGTGAGTGAAAGCTTTGACAGTGAGTGAAGGTGCAACCTGGTCAAGTGCATGAACTGGGTGTGTGTCCCCGTGCTGCAGCATTGTAACAATAATATAACCCGAGGTGCATCATTGAAGTGCAATAGTATCCTGTAAGTGGATCTGGCGCATCCCACGATGATTCAAAGAGGCTGGTACATCTCAGATGCTGATATCTGTGGATGATGCTTACTCAATGGGTCAGTGCTCAAGGATCGTGCCCGAGAATTTAATGCTCCTTGTTCAACCTGGATGTCTTTTGGAGCAGAAATTTGAACCTGTCAAAAACCTGCTCTGGTTTCCTTGTTGAGTTTTCCTGATGGTTAGTTAGCACAGAGAGATTGGTAAGATCACAACCTGGGGTGAGTTGGGGTGCTAACATAGCATTTACCAAGCAATAATAAGCATTAATTGGGAATTCACCGCTGCCTAGGGAGAACCTCACCACATCACTCTGGAAAGGTGTACAAGATGCCACATTGAGATGATCTCTACGTCAAGATGAGCTTTGCTGAGCATTTTGCTGATTCTACCATTCATTTCTCCACAGTTCAAGCCGCTCAGAGCCTGGTAAGATTCTGCCCTAGCTATTCATGGCATACAAATAAAAATATTTGTTTTAATAATTTTAGATATGACATTTTAAGTTTTAAAAACTGAATTCAGTCAAAATTGGTTGAAATACAAATTTCATGGCACACACGTCACCTTTAGTTATAGACGATAGGCTTCACTCTCATGGATACCCAGTCACATGCCAGACCTTTTGTAGCCCTGTGACTTGAATTGCTGTCGTTTTGGACCTCTTCCAAGTGAAACATTTAGACCAAATGTTTGGCTTGTTCAGACTAAATTCTTGGCCACCATCCAGTTCTGCAAATCCCACCAAGATGATTTCAAACGCAAGTAACTGTGCGAAGTATACAAAAGGTCATAAAGGAAGTACGAAAAAGATGGATTATAACTTCATGTTTTTCAGTTATGTTGTCTTGATCTGACCACAGCTTGTTCTGAGATGCTAACAGCAGAAATATCATCTACTTAATATTTTCCTGACAATAGCATACAGCTTCAGTTCTAACATTTACAATCTCTGGGAAAATATAGCTTCTGCAATAGCAGACAAACATTGCATTGTTTTCTTAAGTATTGCAAATACTTATGAAATAATAATCTATGAAGATGGCTTTTCTTTGATAGAGACACTGTCTTACGTTAAAACATAGAACTTGGGAACTTAATAGAGAATCATGAAAGATTTTAAAATACAAACGTTCAATGTAATTTTTTTTAAAAACCAGTTATATTCAACCTCCCAAAAGAGATGTAACATGAATTAATTACACATGTCTTTTTTATGTTGATAAGATATAGTGAAAGTCATTGTATTGGACACCATCAAGGGTGAAAACATAATACAGAATAAAGAATTTTTTTCAAGAGAAGCACATTTGAATTCTTAAAGTCCCTCAGATTATAAGGGGGAGGGGTTTTTGAAAAACACAGAGAATAGCAGGAGTAAGAAAGTTACTAAATTTTCCGATATATATCTAAATATTCAGCTTCAAAATATTGTATTTAAAAATTATTTTCATAAGATGTGATCTTATCATATAATCCTTAATATTGACTTAAAACTATATTAAATGAATCCCTGATATAACAAGGTGTAGAGCTGGATGAACACCTGCGATAGGGTTAGGGTTAGGGTTAGCGTTAGATTTAGGGTTAGGCCATGCAGCACCAGAGGAGCAGGAGAGCTGACGTTTCAGGTCTAGACCCTGTTCTTTTCTCTTTGCCCTAAAAGCTGTTCTCAGACAACTGATCAAACCTGAATGGTGAAATAATTTGTCTCATTACTAACTTGTCCAGTTGTGAACATTTCCTTGTGGTTTATAATCACTTCAGTTAGTGTTGTCTGCACTGAATGTGAAGGTCAGTTAGGTTAGATGTCACTTTTCAATCATGACTCTTAGAGTAATGGATAATTATGTCATCAGTTGCATTGCACATTATCTATGACAACAGTTTAATTTGTTAAATAAAACAGTCACAATGATTTAAATTTAAGTTTAACTGTTGATCAAGACAAAAAAGTGTCTTTTTTCAGAAGGATAAACTATATTATTGCAAGAAAGCATTACAGAGTGGATTTTCTTCCACTTAACGCCTGTGAAATCGGTATTTCCAACTGCAGTGAAAAATAAGATGGAGCAGAGACTTGTCAAGTCAGGTCTGTACTCTCAAAGTGCTGTCGCAGAACTTTTTGTAATACACCTGGATATGTTACTCATTAATGTCTATAGCAGGGGTAGTCCCAATACTGTGGCCCTGTCTCCCCACCAATACTGGTGGATTTACAGGCAAGGGAGGCCATAAAGTGCCATAGGTTACTTAACCAATGCCTAGTCACCAGCCTTTGCCTTCACTTAAGAGACACTATATTTGGATTTAACCAGTGGCAGGAGGGGCTCACAACAAATATCTCATTGAGTAGCTGTGACGACATAGTTGGGTCCTGTGAATGGATACTGTGCCTCTGTACTGGACAGAACACTGTTGTCATCACTGATCCCCAGTTTCCCCTCCCCTCTTGTCAGGACCTGGAGATAACCCTCCTTCACCTCTCCCATTCATTTTTCACACTAGGTCCAGAGAATGTTGTAGTCCCATCCTGAGGCAATAGTTCCAGGGAAAGAATTAGCAGCAGATCTTACAAACATTGATGGCATAGGATACTGATAAATTTCTGAACAATACAATTATAAAAGCATCTAAAAGAAGACTCTCTTGGAACTTATGTTAGGCCTTCAGTTATTTCCTTCATTTTGTAAAAGATTGTGTCAATTCACCAAAGATCCTGACTCAGCTCCTTACAAACCTACAACAACCTCCATCCAGAAGGATAAAGGCAGTAAATATATGAGGACATCCCCACTTGTAAATGCACCTCCAAGCCACTCATCATCCAGACTTGAAAATATATTGCCATACTTTGTTCAAAATCCTGGAATTCCCTCTCCAAGGGCACTGTAAGCCAACCTACAGCATATGGACTGTTGCGGTTCAAGTAGGCAGTTCACCACCCTCTCAGGGGCAACTAGTTGACAATATTTTGGTAATGGCATTCCAGAGCTTGCTGTGTCTCTAACCAAGCTTCTACAGTCCAGCCACAGCATTTGCATCCACTGGATACTAAGGAAAATTGTCCTTACGTGTCTTATCTACAAAAAGCAAGACAGATCCAATCATTCAATTGTTACTATAACAGTCTACTCACAATCATCATTAATAGAAAGTAATAGAAAGTGTCATCAAAAATGCCTTCAAATTGTACTTAATGACCTTCACTGTATCATAAGGTGAAAAGTAGGCACGTTCACTGAAGATTTTACAACAATCATCATGATTCATTATACCTCAGGTACAGAATCAGCCCTTGTCCATATACAGCAAGAATAGATTACCACTGACTTAGTTTGATAAGTGGCAAGTAAAAATTGTGTCATTCACGTGCCAGACAATTACCCATGTCAACACAAGAGAATCTAGCCATTTCTCCTTGATATCCAATGGCATTACCATTGTTGATTCTCTCAATATCAACATCCTGGAGATTGTCATTGAATAGAAACTGAACTAGGGCAGTCATGTAAATGCTATGCCTACTAGAACAGTTAAAAGTTTGGGAATTCTACAGTGGGTAATTCATTTTCTGCCAAACCACTTCCTGTCCCCAAGGCGCAAGTCAGGAATGTGATAGAATATTGTCCATTTGCCTGGTTGCCTTTAACTCCAAATACATTGAAATAGCTCAGCATCATCTAGTACAAAGTAGCTTTCTTGAATGGCACCCAATCCACTACCTTAAACATGCATTCCTTCTACAACCAATACAAAGTGGCAGTAGTGTACAATGCACTACGGCAACTCACCAAGACTCCTCCTTCATTACTTTCCAAGCATAAGGCCTCCCCACCTAAAAAGACAAGAGAAAACAGATAGAGTGGAACACCAGCACTGGGTTTCCCTTCAAGTGACATATCATCCTGACTGGCAACTATATCACTGTTCCATTCATGTCACTGGGTCAAAATCCTGGAACTCCCTTCCTAATAGCACTGTGGGTGTACTTACATACAATGGACTGCAGTGATTTAAAAGGACAGTTCACCATGACCATCTCCAGGACAATTAGGAAAGGATAGTAAATGATGTCCTACACAGTGACTATAAATGAATAACTAAAAGAAATACATCCTGCGCTCTCCCTGCAGACTTGGGGCTAAAATTATGACAGTTAGTATACCTCCTCAAAATGGAATGTGCACACAAAGGCCTATTTTAACACATTAATTGATTATTACAATTCAAAACTTAAATGCAGACATAGCATATCAGTATTCTCCCATTCTTCGCCCATGACATTTTTCCAAATTGGATTTGATGTGATGGAAAGTGTGCCCGTTCATTTGCAGGAAAGCATGTACTGTATAAGCTGATGTAAAATTATATAATTATGTCATAGGAGTGATTCTGCCCACTTCAAACAAATCACCATACCCCTAAAAAACTAAACTGAGCATGCATGAAAACCATTTACTGAGTTTTATGTACTATTTGGCCATTCAAGAGCTTCCTTCATTTTCTTTTAATCCTGTATGGGTACTGGTTTCTTTGAAGACCTTTGTGAATATTGCTGCACAATATCATTATTTCTACTACAGCTGCCATGATATCTTCCATTTCCCGATGGGATATGCCCCATTGACTTATTTTAAGGATAATAAGGATCAAAGCTTTAAGACTTCCCCTACAACAAATGAAGTAAAAGCAGCATTGACTAAACACTGCTAAGTAAGCAATAAAAACACAAAACTCCAGAAAGCGTATTCTATCTTTCACTTGACAAAAAATGTAATGTCCACTGCCATTTTCCTCAGAATTGCAGTTTTTACAAGAACCATCAAACATCACTTTTTTTTTATAATGGGTTTTCTTCAACCTATCTCAATGAGTCGTAACTTTGAGTGGCTGTAAAAAGATGTTTTGCTCAGTTTTTAAAGATTTGGAGTAGTAAGACCCATTTTAGTGATTCTTTCCCATCACAGCCATAAATCTTACATATTTCTTAGATTGTTGCAAGGTGGATCTCTTTGACCAGAGTTGAATTTTTCACCCACATTTCAACTTGATAACTTGCAGAAGGGGCAAATTCTCCTGTTTGATGATCACATGCCATAATGTGCTCTTTTGTCTATAGATCATAGCATCCCTACAGTATGGAAACAGGTCCTTCAGCCCAACAAGTCCACACCAACCTTCAGAGCACCCACCCAAACCCATTCACCTATACCCACCTACTCTATACATCCCTGAACACGACAGACAATTTAGCATGGCCAATCCACCTAGCCTGCACATCTTTGGACTGTGGGAGGAAACTGGAGCACCCGGAGGAAACCCACACTGATACGGCGAGAATGTGCAAACTCCACACAGACAGTCGCCCGAGGCTGGTGCTGTGAGACAGCAGTGCTGACCACTGTGCCACTGTGCCACCATGCTGCTCCCTATATGTGAGACTCCTCTTCAGCTGTCCAAGATCACAGAGCCAGGAAGACTGCTTGGCTGTTCTTGCCTTTGCTTAGGTTTCAAAACTCTGTACATTGATCAGCAAGTCTCCACCTGTCCTTACAGTAACCAAGCCACTTGGTCAGTTGCCACGGAGAATTATAAAAGCACATAACCTCCTCTCCGAGGTACAATGTTTTACCTTAAATTATGGAGTCAATCTAAAATATAACAATTTTCCATCATAACACCAGTCAGGCACAAACTGAGGTGCTATGGCAAACCACATGAATACATAATTAAGGTTGGAGTACATATACCTCTGCTTGAGGAACAATGCCTGTAGAGGATTTGCTAATAATTTGTGGGGTGCTGGAGGGGATTTTGGTGGTTCAGCATAGAATTGTTCCATATCCTTCAGTGGAATTCCTTTATTCAATAATAAAATGGGGGTGTTGCTGGCTAGGCAGCATTTACTCTCTGTCCCTAATTGCCCAAATGGCAGATCAGAGTCAACCACGGCTCTGGAGTCACATGTAGTCCAGACCAGGTAAGGATGGCACTTTCTTTCCCTAAAGGAAATTAGTGAACCAGTTGGGTTTTTCCCCAGACAATGGATTCATGGTCATCATCAGATTCTTAATTCCAGAAATTTTTATTGAATTCAAATTCCACTACCATGGGATTCCAACCCAGGTTCCCCAGACCATTATCTGGGTCTTTGGATTAACAGTTCAGTAATAATACCACTAAGGCCATCATTCTCCTCTAGGGGAGGCACATTGTTAACATCACAACCATTCCTAGGGATCATCTTAAACTGTTGCTATCTCAGGGAACAAGGATTCCAAACTAAGTTTTCTTCTCGACTGTAATTTTAAAGAACACTAACTGCATGCAAATCTTTACTTTCCTAACAGGTGCTTCAGAGCAAGGCAGTGCATTATGTATTGATGGTAGATCCAGGAGCACAATTATCAGAGATTTTTTTGGATGAATCCAGCTATGGTGTGTTTTTTTTAGGGCACAGTTGAGTAAAGACAGGAGACAGAAACTGTGTAAATTCAAAATTGGTTAGTAGACTGAAATTTGAGACTATTGGTGGTGGTTGTTTTGTCGACCAGCTGGAAGTACGCAGTGCTGTCTCTGAAGGGTTAGTGCTTGCATCACTTCTCTATTTGATGAATGAACGACCTGGGACTTGAGAGTAGAATACTTTAGTCTTTGGGTGAATAGGCCACATTCATGTCATGCCTGCACCTGTTGAATTTGAAGTAAACAATAGGCACAATGTGTACATCTATCACAGCTGGATGATTGAAAAGTTGAGTTAAGTAGCTCCATTGCTTCTTTTCTATCCTAAAGGTTGCCTATAGTTTGTTTTAACAGCAAACCCCCACAGCACTGAACTTCATCTATCCTGGAGTACAACTAACCTGCTTTTCTTAAAGACAGGCAACACCTTTAAAGAAAGCGATTCAAAAATTTTCATCCATTTGCTAAATATTGCTAAATGAGCACCAAAGCAGACAGAGGGCTGGATTTTCTCCTTGAGGCAGGAATCAGGAGTCATGATCCTGCCTCTTGATTGGCTACATCTGGTCATTGTATGTTCACCTTACTTGAGCTGAGGGCTGGCTATTCTCAGGTCATTGGCTCCTGATTCTCAGATAGGTGGATGATTTTGAGAATATTCAAAGGCCAATCTCCATTCACTGGGGCATTGGTCCAGTTCTGCAGGTGAATCTGAGGGTTTCTAATATTCACCCAGTCCTCTCACTCCTTATGTCCCATTCACTCCCTCACCCACAAACCACTTTACCACATCTCCCATTGCCATCCATATCTCCCCTCACCCTCTATAAATATCCATGCAATTTCTATTATGCACAGAAATCTTGAAGGCTATCATAACGTTTAGAAGCATTTGCTTGCTCATTAAGTCAATAAGATGGGCAGTCATTCAGAATCCACTTAAAAAATTCAATTGTTATGGTGCAGAAGGAATTGGTTCAACAAGGGAGTTGGGGGGTTAGTGTTAATAGCCTAGTGGCATTATCACTGGACTGTTAATTCAGCCACCCAGGTAATGTTCTGAGGTATCCAGGTTCAGATCCCACCTGGACAGATGGTGAAATTTGAATTCACAAAAAATCTGGGATCAATCATCTAATGGTGGCCATGCACCCATCTGTTTCACTAATGTTCTTTACAGAAGGAAACTATTATCATTACTTGGTCTGGCTACATGTGACTCCAGACCCATGACAATATGGTTGACTCTGAACTTCCTTCTAGGCAATGAGGGATAGGCAATAAATGCTGCCTAGCCAATGACAGCTTCAACCTGTGAATGAATTTATTAAAAATCCCCATGTGTCTACACCTGTTCTCTAAATGAACATTGTGACTTATTGCCAATCTCCTGCTTTTTCCCCATACCCTTACACACTGTTTTGATTTAAATAATTTACTAATACCCCCCGAATACTTCGACTGAATCTGCCTCCACCACATTTCCAGGAAGTAAATTCTGGAATCTCTCAAAATCCTCTCTGCAAAAGAGTGTTTTTTTACACATTACATTTGCTTCTTTTGCAAATTAACTTGTATCTCCCCCTTCCATTCTTGATCTTTTTAAGAGATGGAACAGCTTCACCCTACCTATTCTGGCTAGCCCCTTCATAATTTTGAAAACTTCCATTGAATCTCCTCTTACTACTTCCTCTCCAAGGGAGGCAGTCTCGATTTCTCAAAACTATCCTCAGAAGTTTCTCATCCTGACTGTCATGCCATTTTAATTTCTGTATCATTCTTACCAACCTCTTCCTCACTCCCTCCAAAAGTATTTTCATCCTTGTTGAAGTGTGGTGTCCTAAACTGTTATGCAATATACCTGCTGAGGTCTAATCAGTTTCTTATACAATATCTTTGCCCCTCTATGCACCCATTAATAAAGCCAACGGAGTAATTTATGCTTTATTAACAGCTCTTTCTAACTGTCCTTACAACTTTAGTGACTTTTGGAGATTTACACCTTGGTCTTTCCACTCCTTCTTACCCTTTAGGTTAGTACCTTTTATCTTATACTGAATCTCCATGCTCATTCTACCAAAATGTATCAACTCACACCTCTCCACATTCAACTCTATTTGCAATCTATCGGCTCTCCCCACCAACTTGCCAATGTCCTTTTGTAGTCTATTGCTGACCTCCTCATAGTTTACAATGCTTCTAAATTTTGCATCATCTACAAATCTGGAAATTGACCCCAGCACACCAAGAACACGATCATTAATATATTACATATATTAAAAAAAAGCCAGAAACCAAATCTGACCTGTGGGGGCCTCCACTACAACCTTCCCCCAGTTCAAAAAAAATTAACATTTGTTCTTAATAAATTTTACATGCATGTTGCTACTGTAGCATTTATTCCATGAGCTATAACTTTACTTATGAGACATGCAGACTATGTATATAACACATTAATGGCATGAGCCTGATCAATTCTCTCTAAAACAGGATGTGCTTGACTTTGAGCAGGACTACATTACTCTATTTGAAGAACAGGTGAGTTTTCTTTGGTGTCCAAGCTAATAAAGTCATAGAATCATAAAACTCCTACAGTGTGAAAGCAATTCATTCGGCCCATTGAGTCCACGTCAACCCACTGAAGAGCATCCCACCCAGACCCGTACCGTAACCTATCCCTGTAACCTGTGCATTTCCCACGGCCAATCCATCATAGCCTGCTCATCCCTAGACACTATGGGCAATTTAGCACAGCTGATCCACCTACCCTGCCCAACTTTGGACTGTGTGAGGAAACCAGGCCACCTGGAGGAAGCGGACGCAGATACGGGGAGAATGTGCAAACTCCACAGTGACAGTCACCCAAGGGTGAAATTGAATCCAAGTCCCTGGTGCTGTGAGGCAGTACAACTTCAGTTTTGCCGTGATGTGGAGGTGCCGGTGTTGTCTTCTGACTTCAGTGTAAACAGTTCATCAGTTTATTATCATGACCTTGTTTTGAGGCGCCAATACACAAATTAGCCTGTTGCTTTTCTGCCCTGCAACAGTGGCTCCACTTCAAAAATATCCCTGAGGTGATAAAGCAAATTGTTTGTAAAACGTATCAGAGATAAAAGGTACTGCAGATGCTGGAGAATCCGAGATAACAAGCATGGGGCTGGATGAACACAGCAGGTCAAGCAGCATCATAGGAGCAGGAAAACTTAACGTTTCGGGCCTAAACCCTTCATCAGAAATGGGGGAGGGGAAGAGGGTTCTGAAATAAATAGGGAGAGAGGGGGAGGCGGATAGAGAGTTGCAGTGGGAGAGAGATTCCCTGAGGTTTGTCCGGAGGGTAACTTCTTCAGGGTAGGCATCCTTAGAAGAGGCTTCGCAG
>JAHRHZ010000014.1:49799431-49824828 GCA_024137785.1 Ginglymostoma cirratum
AGGGTTTAGGCCCGAAACGTCAAGTTTTCCTGCTCCTATGATGCTGCTTGACCTGCTGTGTTCATCCAGCCCCATGCTTGTTATCTCGGATTCTCCAGCATCTGCAGTACCTTTTATCATTGGACAGGCTGGCCTTGTTTTCACCAGAATTCTGATGAACAAGGGATAATTTAGGTGATGAGGTCCTAAACAGTCTTGGTGGATATGGAAATGATGTTTCATTTTCTGCGTGAGTCCAGAACTAAGCGTCATGTTCAAAAATTAGATATTTCCCTTTGGGGACAGATGAGGGATATTGTTTGACGCTCATACGGTTGTGTGACATTGCAACTCTCCACTCTCAATGTGGTGGAAGTGGGTTCATTAATTATTTTTAAGGTGGAGGTACTTAGATTCGTTTTATGGAGCAGAATCAAAGCTTACTTGGGATAGATGGGAATGTTGAATTTGAAACACAAACTGATCATATATGATCTTATTGAGTGACAGAGTATTCTCGAAGGCCCAATGCACTCAGTCCATTCGAATTTCATAAATTCATAGGTTGTCTAGTGCTGACATTAGCTGGGATTGTAACACAAGGGAAGACAGCACATAATGGCATAGAGAAGGCCTAGAGGTCTGCACTCCTGACAATTCTCATCCCCATTGAGGAGGAGGTCATGAAGCTGTCAGCCAAAGGACGGGGGTAAGTCCTGGAGTGGTGAGATTCCAGTGGTACAGATCAATAATTTGTACAATGCTCAAGGAAGAGGGATACATTATGGAAAAGGCAGTAGAAACTAATGCATTTGGGGGCAAGCTAAGGTTCAAATCCTGGTTACCATCTTTCCAATAGTAGCAGTTTAAGCTTTGAAGAAGCATATCTTATTTTGGTTTGTAAAGTTTTGTTTAATGCAACTGTATCTGAGTGCAGCAAACTTGTTGATAAACATTTAAAATTGCTAAAACCATTGCATCATACAAGGAGAAAATAATAGCTGACACTGACTGCAGCATGAGTCCAGCTACTGTCCACTATTGTTTAGTACAGATCCACAGCATACATTAAAAATTGGATCCACGTGCCAATCTTTTCATTAAAACTCTACATCTTATTGTAAATTTATAGTTTTGTGGTAACACTTCCATTGTGAATTCCTGTGTTAGCACTTATGATAGAAGCAACTAATGTGAACTTGTCACACTGTATTTGTAGCTTTTGTAATGCTATTATAATACCACAGTTTTGAATTGTCCAGGCTGCATTGCAGTGGAATGCTTACCATTAAGATGTAACTCTAATTCATTCGATCCCAAACAGTTGTAAGTCTGGCCATTTAATAATAATTTTTAAAATCAAAGTACTATGCAAAACAAGGACAAAGGGAGAAATATTCTCCTGCCTTGAGAATCATGGGCAAGGGCAAGAAGTTGGGAAAACATGACATGACAGAAAAAAATACGTAAGTTCAACTTTGAGAAAGAATTCCTGACTTTCCCCTTAAGTTTTAAACTGAGACTTCAGAAGCTCACCAATGAGTAGCAACTATCTTATTTCCATGCATTTGCTCAGTGCCACACTTATATTCCACTTTCAATTCTCCTCTCCTTCCCCAAGGTGCTAAATAACTCAAATTTACAATGGTTTCACCCTGTACAGCGCACTATAGTCTGCACTTGTATTGCTTTTAGACTGCCCAGGACAAACATGCAAAAGTTATCAACAGAAATGGCTTCGACTCCACCAATATTTCAATTAATGTGGCTGCATTAGATGATGTGGGAGCTGCCATATTCATGCTCCGAACTGTATGAATGTGACAAAATGGTCTCTGGTGCACAAGTGTCCCTTTTTTTTGGGGTGGGGTTTTTATAGTTAGACTGGCCTATTTCCAAAATTCCATTCTCCCAACTTAGCATGAATATTTTGGTTGTGTGTGTAACATTCACTGATAGCTCAGAGCTCCTTATTGAGGCATGACATTGACCTCCCTGGGAAGCCTCCATGGCACGCTGTGTCAGGGAATAGCATGAGGCTTAATTGTGATTGATTGAGCTTGAGAGTACCAATAAGGAAATGGCGTTCTATTTCTGATATTTCTCGTCAGTTATCCACTCACATCTGACATGGACATCACTGCGGCTAGATTCCTTGTGTTCATTGCTTCAAACGTAAAAATAACATCAAAGGAAAGGGCATTTAAAACATTGTCAACACGCCAGCAAGAACAACAAACTGGTGATTGGCAGTGAAGATTCCACAAGGCGCTGGAAGAGAATGGTGAGACCTTGCCTCTATAGGCCTCTGCGTCATTTTCTCAGAGAGGTGCCAATTAAGGATGTGTGAGTCATCATCAGTGAACTGTGTCATCTGCTGGAGCAGACCTGCACGTAGAGGGACTGGGTCGCTATTCCACCCAAATGACCATCAGGTTAAGGCTGTCTTGAATTATTATGCAAGCAGCATTTTTTATGGAGTAACTGGGGATCTGTGTGGCATTTTCCAATCCTCGATCCATAAACCCATCTGGGATGTAATTCATGCAATTTTATCTCGATCACAGCCATTCATATCCTTCCCCAATGACAAGGAGAGTCAAGGAGTTCGGGGAGTGTGATTTTCCACAATTGCTGGCATTCCCCCAGGTGCAGGACACTGTAGTCTATATCCACATTGCTTTGAGAGGATCCTATCAACAATGTGGAAAACTCATTAACAGAAAAGACTTCCTCTCTATTGTTGTTGAAATGACATGTGATAATTGATGCCAGATTGTAGACATCATGCTAAATACTTTCGGAGTTGACACAATGTCTAAGTGCTATAGAATTTATAGTCTGCCACCTTTTTGAAGGCCCTGAATCATACATGAATGGCAGCTAGGAAAAAAGAGGAATAACCTTCTCCCTCAAAAATGGCTCATATTAGGAGTACATATATATTTATTGGCTATGAGAAACAGGAACATGTAAATGATTGGACACTTCTGGTTTGAAGAGACATCACCATGTGATTTGTTGGAAACAAAAGGTCTAAAAGAACAGTTGCGTATCTACAATTTACAGAATGTCAAGTGACTTTTGAGAAGCAGATGTACTAAAAGGGTTTTATTGTTGAAAGTTATTGTGTCTTTTCACATACCTAGGATGTAAGTTGTTGAAGGAGCTTGTAGCAGAAAGCACCTCTCCCTCTCAGACAAAACTTAAACAAAAATTAGCAGTGCCCACTCTCTGCGAGTAGCTTGAAAACCTGATAATGTTTCAAATATCAGAACTCCTACTTCAAATCTGAAATTGGATCTGAAGATCACCCATCATTCTGCGATTCAATAATTTGATCTTATCCATAGGGAATTGAATAAACGGTATGAAGTCAACATATTTGTTTCTTCTGAATCTGTACCCTTTATATGTAGGTTATTTCTCCTTATTTCCTTATTATTTTTCCAAACCCATGACATCTCTGCAGAGCCATGTTGTATTCTCTTGTCTGCTTATAAAGGGCTAATTAAGTTTAAAGGGATGTGATTTAGTGTGCATCATAGTTTAGTTGATGACTAGTTTTGACACTTGTCCAAAGGACTAGTTTTTTTTTACGATAAATGTATTATTTTGAGTTCATTGAAGAAATCTGGTGAAAGTGTGTTGTTCTAGAAAGCAGTAATAAAGAGAAATAAACTATTGTTGGTAATTAAATATGACGTAAAGTTTTATCATGACTTGTGTAGTTGTCTGTCTTAATTTCTAGTTCTCTCCTCACTATATGTGTCATAGCACTCAGAATAGCTTCATCTGACTAATGCAGAATGAAGAGACAGTGTTGCTCACACTTCCAATAGGGCCATAATAGAACAGACCCTAAGCTGATATAAAATGACTGCTTCAGCAAGGATTGCAGTACGGCCCACATAGGGTATTCTACAGTGTGTCACATACTGTGTACTTCACCATTGAAACTGACAATGGGTATATATTCTAAATGCAGAAGAAATGGGGATTCAATGGCAATTTTTTGAGGATGAAGGTAAGAATCAAGACTGACCAGGAGAGATATCCAACAGAGCATGACAGAGAAATGTATCATTGAGTGTGGGAAGCCACAGAGAGCCTAACTGAAACCTACTTCCAGGATGAATGAGCTCAGCTTGGACTTTCTTGAAACGGTTATCATTCTGTTGATTAAATAACAAGCTGCCCCTGCTCAGTGCAGAGGATGTATGCATCCTGCTATTATTGCAAGCTTTCACCATTTCTTTTGCTGACTAGATATCTCATAATCGATCTGTTTGGATACCTAGCATATTTTGGGTGATCCCAATTTCAATTATCCATGAATCAACGCCTAGCTGTCTACTGGGGTAAAAGCAGTGGACAGTGAACTAACGTTGCATGGCACTAAGTTTAGGTAGTTCTTAAGGTTTCAGTCAGCACATGGTATCTGAGTATTCTGCAATGAAGTCTCTCAGGTTTGCCCAGCTAGCAGATTGAGGGGAATCCTGAGGTATCTCCTTTGACTCTAACATCATTGGTCACACTTCAATGCTTCAGAGTATGTATCGAGTGCTACATTGCCCTGAAATGCTTGAGCATCCAATAGGACAGTATTGAACTTGAAAGAAGCAGTGCTCTGTTCAAAATTTCTCTGCAGACCAATGTGCAATGAGAGAGTGTGGACATGTGAGCTGCCCATTCTATATGAGCCAGCCTTAAATACAGTATGGTCCCTGTAGATTGGCTTGACAGGATGCAGCCTTTTATACAGAGACATGAGAAATCAATGATTCTGTACTGTCACACACAAGGTGCATCTAAATACAAAATGCTGTCTGCCAGGCCTTAGCACAATCCCTGAACATTGCATTTAGCCTCAGGGCCATCCACATTAAACATCAACATCACAGTTCAAGGGCCCCTGACATTTGAAGTTATCTGTAGTCGAGGTGTCAGTTGTTCAGGAGGGGTGGGCAATTCTTCACCATTGCAAAGTCTTTCATTATTGGGATATCTGAAGAAGCTGCTTATTTCTCACATTGGAACAACTTCATTAGGTCAGATAGTGACAAAAAACACAAGTAGGCATTTTATAAGTGCTAGTGGAGTTGTATTTATCAAAGTGCAAGTTTATTTATAATTATGTATCTCCTTTTTTACCTATATAACCTCAATAAGTTTTAATGTCTTTTTCTCCACTACATCTAAATGTAGTCCCAATGATCATAGGTGGGGTAGAGGGAGCCTGCATTGTTGTTGGTCCTGTTGACTTGGAAGATATGGGTAGTCATCCTTCAGGACATCTGAGCCTAGAGGGCCAGGTACAGAGCCCCTCTCCTTCGTTTGAATTGCTGAAAACTTTATGGTCCCAGGCAGAATGGAGCTGAAAGGGAATGGTAACTCTGGAGAGCTTTGATAGGAAGCTTCTGAGGCTCTGTGTGTGGCTCCTCCTCCCCGTGGGTGCTTGCTGGCATCATCCTGATTCACTGAGAAGAAAAGGCTCCTGCAGTGAGGTCAAAATCCTTATGCCCCATCTTACCCTGCCATTATGCAGAACATTTATGATTACAGTGATAGAGAGTGGCTCTGAGCATGTATCAAACAGACACAGACTGTGCTGTACTTGTACCTCCATGTCAGTTACTAACCTGCCCATGGAGACAGTCCAACCTATGCAGACCAGAGCAGGCATAGTACTGGTCATGTTGCTGAATACCTTTCTGTTCTTGAATCCAGTTTATGAGTGATACTGACAAACCTGCCTGCTATTCCTATGCCTTTTGCATTTTGATAAAGCCATTAATGGCTGAGACTATGGGACCCTCTTCTACTGGGAGCTGAGCAATTGCCTGGTCTCAAATGGTTCTCTGAGTGCCAGCAACCTGGGACATTCCTTCCTGGGTCAGTTGCGAAGACGAGACATAAATATAGTCACTGGATTGTACTCCTGAGTCTAATCTAGATAGAGTTCCCATTGAGATGAAAATCTTCAGGCAGAATCTTGTCGGGGTCTGAGCAATTCAGTCTATGGTGAGACTTGTGGCAGAATTAGATGAAAAGTCTAACGAGGCTGTTCCCCACACCAGGAGCATCTCTCTACAGAATAAAAACCAAAAGAATTGCAGATGCTGTAAATCAGAAACAAAAACAGAAATTGCTGGAAAGGTCAGCAGGTCACCACAGATTTCATTTTTTTCAGGAGCGATGTGGCAAATTTCTTGCCAATGTAGTGACAAGTTGCCAGTTAAGGGGATTATTGTTTGGTAAACACCTTGTTAATGGCCCAACTGACTTCATTAATATTCAGCTTTCTATCTTACCAAATGCAGCAAACAAGTCAGGCTTCAAGAAAACTCAACATGGAAACCAGAGTGGGTACCTGGCAAATTCAGCTCGCTGCTTGCTCCAAACAATTGCCATGTTGAAAACTGGGCACCAACATCTCGAGCAGTACCAGCCACATGTATCCCGTATCCACAGATATTGGAATTTGACATGTACTAGCCTCTACATACCCTCATGGTACATCTCTGATCCAGGACACTTACAGGACTTGTACCTCAGGCTGCACTAACAACTCATTGTGAAGCTGCTGCGAAGACACTGGGTGCTCAGACACATGCACCCAGCTCATGGACTGGACCAGGCTGTATCTCCACTCTCTTAGCTTGCTGTCATGGTGTTCACTCTCTCTAAGCTGACCTGATTGGTCATAGCACCTCTGCCTTGCATTGCCTGGTCTTCCCTATGTGTGGTTTGCCCTCTCAGCCAGAGATACCAGGCTCATATTACTTCTGTCTGGCCTTATCAATCAGCACAGACACAGAGGAAAGAAACTTGTCCTGGTTGTCAGCAGGCCTCAGGCAAGTCAAGGGAGACAGCCTTCAGTCAGGAAATTTCGACACAGTAACTGAAGAGCAGCCTCTGTTATCAATGCAGGGTCGTGGAACCAGTCAGTCAGCCATCTGTCAGAATCAGGATTTTCTCAGTATAAGGGATGAGGAACTGAATACTAGGCAGCCCACCACCCTTTTTGAGTCTTCCTGCCCTATTGGGGGCCTACTTTCCTCCTGGTTTGAAAGAGAGGTGGGTATTACAGGAGATGAAAGTGGGTAACACAGCTGTTACTTTTGGTGCAGATGGGAAAGTGGCCTGATCATGTGAGTAGGCAGCACAGAAGGCATGCAGGGTTAGTGATGTCAGAGGTTGGAGAAAGATTGAAGGAAGATGATGCAGGCAACAATGAAAGAGATACAGCATGAGCCTTGTTGAGAGGCAGGTATAGTAAAAGAGACAGTGTGAATGCGAGGAATTGAAGGGAAGAGGGTAGCACTTATTCTTGGTAAGTGGAGAAGATTATTGATCTTCTTCCTACAGTGCTGTGCATTCTTCTAGACAGCTAACACTGTATTGGCCAGGGGCGGCAATGATGACCAGATCTCGTGTCATTTCCTCCTCTGCTGGTCCTGGGGGAAAAGGAAGTTCCTTCCCTGCACCTCCCCATCCAGCTGAGCCTCCAGGTTCCTGCCCATAAAGCAGGGTGTCCATTTCCCCCTGTATCCCATGACTGGGACAAATGTCAGGATCTGTACAGAGCAGCTTGGGTGTACTGTGTTTATCCGGGTGCACAATGATACTGGTCCATTCTGGGATACCCCAGCAGTGGTGAGTTGTTCTAGGGGCAGTGAGTGGTAGAATGTGACTAGGATCAGATGAGTGCAATGTTATGGGGTGAGGTAGATAGTTAATGAGGTGCATTTGGTAAGATAAGGTGAGGAAGTGCATTATGTCTCACAGGAGCAATCTGTTGAAAAATCTCAATGCAACTTGAACTTAGCGATAAAACAAACATAATATTCAGTGATGGCGGAGGGTGCAGCTAGAAGCTTTGCCAATGCATCCTCTGAGAGCTCAGGGGCTTCGTCTTCAGGGCTGGGATGGAACAGTGGGTCTCTGGCATTGGCCTCTTTTTGACCGATGTTGGTCAGATGCAGCTAATGCCTGTGTAAGAAAAACAGAATTTGTTCTCTCAGAAGGATAAAAGCTACTGCAGGTTAACATTGAATTATCACTGATGAATGGTAATGGCATAGGGCAATGAAGATTATTGGCTTGGTTGCATGTTGAGTCCTTCTAGTCCCCACATGAGCAGTCACACTCATCTCAGGCCAGTTCTAGAAGTTCCTCTTCATGTGGAATGAGGAGCCCAATGACCACCATTTCCACGCCAGTCTCGGTCAAGTAATGTAGGTTGACTCTTTAGTGTAGTACTAAAAGATGTTCACATTACCAAAGCAAAAACCAATACAGACCACTGGAGAACAGATCACTGGCTCATCCACTCCTTGATATCCAACAAATGCTACCAGAAGTCACTGAAGGTGAAGGAACAGCACAGTAAAAATCTCAATGGTGAGCAGCTTTGAGAGCCAAGTAGACTAGGGAAATTTCAACGATGTCTTCACTGAGTTCGCCAAAGAGTTCATTTTAATGGAGTAAAGTAAATCTGGAGAGAGTTGAAGACAGCCATCATCTTAAACTGTGAAGAAACCAATGGCTAGAGACCAGGAAACTGATTCAATGAGAATGACCACATCATCCAAGACATCATCAACAAGAAGAGGCAAGGCCACTGTGGCTGGCAAAACAACGTCACCAGCAAGGAAAAACAGTGAACTCATCAGACAGCAAAGGCAGAGTTTCAAAGAGTTGGGTGAGTCAAGAACTGATAACAAATTGAGAAAGCTAAGGAGCTGCAACTAGTTGCTAATAAACACAGCATCCATGGTTTTGCCAGTTTCATCAAGACAATGTATGGACCCAACACTCCGGGCCTCAAACTGTTGTGAGGAAGGATGGCACCAGTTTTGAAAGTGCTCTCCTGTCACCAATTCTGTCTTTTTGTTGAGGAGATATTAAAGTTCTTTCAGATGAATGCACAAGATCACATTGCACTATTCCGTCAATGTTACGGTGGGACTATGCTAGAAATGTGATGGATTTTGGACTATTAATACCTAAATTAGATGTCAGAGATATTTTATATTTCAATAGTGCATATGTTTGATTGCATTCTAGTAGTGGAATGTATTATACTGAAAAACAAGTTGCTTGTTTTCTATGCAAAGACACAATGGGAATTTAACATGTCATAAGACATGTAAATGTATACCAGGAATATGTCTTATACTGGCATTTGTAATCTCTGTGACTGGAGGTCATCTGTTTGTATCTAATGTTGACATCACTTCTTCACTCTAACAAAACTGGCAAATTGCAACAAATGAAAGCAAAATTTCAGATGTGACTTCCGAACTCTTCAGCCAATAATACCTAAGGAGTTCCCAGAGGTTTGTGCAATAATAAATATTGCCCAAAATAGCTGGCAGGTTCTTAGTGGCATTAATTTAACACCTGATGAAACATCAATGGCAGCATTGCTGGCAAACAATACTCTGCTAAACTCCAATAATACGAGAAAGCAAAAACATCATGAGGTAACGTGTTAAAATAAGAAACTCTCAAGATGTGTGTTATTTTTTACTAGTCTTTCTTTCGTAACATTTAAAAACAGGATGAAACTTCATTTAGAAAGAAGCAAAATTAAGCACTTTTTACTCAGTGGAAAAAGTGTGACTTAGCATATATTGTAGCAAATGCTCAGCTAAAGATCATTTATGATGACAAAATGTTCTATGAACATAAATTTATGATTTTGTAACAAAAAGTACTTAATAAATTTGATAACAGATACCTTAGTCTATAGCTTATGTATGGGAAATTTTGAAAAATGGTTGAAATGTCTGCAACTCATATCTCATAGGGAGTCTGGTGAGTGGGAGTACAGGCCTCCTTACAGTAACCACATAGCATGGTGAAGCATAAAAGAAGAAATAATGAGAATTTCTAAGAAAGGCACAATGGTAATCATCGGAAATTTTAACCCCTATAATGACTGGAAGAGCTAGATGGGCAAAAGTAGCCCATATGAATAGTTTATAGAACATTTTCAGGATAGATTTTTGGAACAGGAGATTAGAGAGGAGTACACAAGGTGAGGACCCTATTGCAAACAGTTAGCATCACTTAGAAGAGTGGGCGAGGTGAGGAGCCTGTGACAGAGAGTCAGCATCACTGAGAGGAGTGGGAGAGTGACTATGCTACTGTGGACCATTGTCTTGGATACTTGGCAACAACATCTCAGAGCATACCTCCCAGGAGCAATTCACTTACAGGATACTTCTGTACTCTAAACTTGCCTTTCAGGGTGAACTGGAAGTTAATGTTACAATGATTCTGCAAGGATCCTTTGCTTGAAGGGACAGGCACCCAGCTCACAGATTGCACCAGGCTGCAACCCTGGGCTGCTCGCTTGATCTTTTAACACTCACTCACTTTGCACCTACCTGTATGCTCACAGCATCCCTTGTTTGCCTTGCCTTGCTTTGCCTTTTGCATTTTCTTGCATTTCTATCTTCAGGTGCTGCAACTTGCTGAGATTTTCCAGGAATTCCCATTTTCAGCATTTCCAGCATCCACAGCTTTTCCATTTGATTGGCTGGCAAGCCAAAATGCATGAGAGTTTTGCCATGTTCCCAGAGCAGGCCAATCTATATCCATTAGCTTGTCAGTTTAATTATAACCACTGCAATGCAACAAGCATTTGTGAAATTCTGCTAGAAGATGCTGTGAGATCTTAGTTTTCTATCACAGCACAAAATTATTTCATAAGCCTGATCCACCATCCATGGGCAATATTTGAAATCTGCAATGCCTTGCTTTTTCTCAGGATGTAGATTCAGATAGACCCAGAAGAAACCAAGAATCCATTCTGGCAATTTTCATTGCTGCATTTTACACCTACATTTTCCAGCTGCATTGACATTCTAGGACCCCCTCTATTTGAACATTTATTCTTAGATAATATCTAATGTGTGTAGCCAACTTCTTCCAATTACTGACATTTTCTCCAATATCTTAAACTCTCTAGCCGCTACAGAAATATTTGTCTGTCCTGTGACTTAAATGACTTAAAGTTTGAATTGGATATTTAAATGCTGTTCCTTCTTGATGCCAAATTTGAGGGTGGGATTAATGGGAATGCACCATGTCCAGATGGTAACTTCTAGAGTCCATATTTGGAATAACTCCACAGAGACTGGTATCCTGTTACCAAGTCACTCTTTATTTACATGTGGAAAGTCCTTGACACTGCTCCAGGTTCCTCCAAGCCAGCTCTCAGAGTGTCAGAATGTTGGACACTCATGTTTATACCTGTCGCTAGGGTTTGGACCAAATTAACAGCCCCAGTCAGGGAACTCATATTCTACTAGGCCCACCTGGCTGACCTTGTTACAATCACCACAGTATTGACGTGTACAGACATGAAAAACTCAACAGTTACCTTTGATGGCCTGCTATTCTACAATTCCGTGAATGAGTAGGTTTGACCTGAATGAGATTGACTTTATCGAGGAGTGGGGGTTAACTATAAAGAGTTTAGATTTATTGGTCAGAAGTCACAAGTCAATTTATACACAAGATAAACAAATAATTAACTTCTTTTTTCAAATGTCAGAAGTTGACTTTCACATGAGATTGACTGTTACTTGAGTATTTGTGACAGCTGAATTTGTCAGTATAATGCTCTTTTTTGGATTGTGCTCTTTAACAAAAAAATGTGAATAAAATGGGGAGCAAGGTCGGTAAAAACATACAAATTGACTTTGATATTTTTGTTATACTTCATGTCTTAATCTCATACTAAAATATGCCTAGTAAAAGTTAATCAAGCATTGCAAAACCTTGTTAATAATCTTTTCTGAAAATTTCTGTTAGAATTGCCAACAGAAAAATAGAAATCATAATTCAATTATTTACTTATTCCCAAACTTAAGTAGTATTACATGGAATGCAGCATGGCATATATGGTTATATGGCCCAATGGTATCTGTATTTCAAATTAGCTTCCTCCCACACCACTGAACACTCTCACCCCTTCTACATATCCCGCTATCCCCTTCTCAACATGAATGTGTCAAGAATTCTCTTAAGTAATCTGCTTTGTCTAATAGATTCTCAAAATTCTCTGGAGCAATGCACTTTGAATGTAACTAACCATGCCCACTCAGTTCCCCATAAGATATAGTGTCATACAGCATAGAAACAGGCTCTTTGGCCCATCATGTCTGTGCTGACCAACAAACACCAAAGTACTAATCCCATTTACCTGCACTCGGTCCATGGCCTGGCATGTCCTGGCATTTTAAATGTTCATTCAGATGCTTCTTAAATGTTGCGAGAGTACCTGCCTCCATACCCTCTCAAGCAATGATGAGGCTTTTATACACAAAGCTTTTGCTCAATAGAATGAGTTCAGATTTCATGTCGCCCTCACTTGATTTAATTCTGAAGCAATGAGTTGCTGAACTTGGTAGATTCTCTGCAGGAATACCCATTCTTCAGGTTTGAGCAGATTTACTTTTTGAAAAATCAAGTACCATTAAACATGATTTATATTAGTCTTTCAATTTTAAAGACGAAGAAATGGACACAATGGAGCTTTATTTTTGTAACCATGATGTATCATAATTGTAAGCAAGCTTCACATTTTTTTTTCTGAAGAAGGTTCTAGGCCCGAAACGTCAGCCTTCCTGCTCCTCTCATGCTGCTTGGCCTGCTGTGTTCATCCAGCTCTACACCTCGTTCTTTCACATTGTGAAAATTGTTTTGAGATCAATACTGAATGTTTTACCCAAGGATGCAAGTTTTTGACTCCATATTGTTCTTGAACTCTACACAATCATATTCACAAGTATAATTTTGGAGAAAGCTGGAATCATCCCAGGCCATTGGCATAATCTGATGTTGCCCTAACATTTGGCTTAATTTATATGAACCCACGTTTTCTGCAACTAATCACTGGTGCAAAACATAACCGCAAAATGACTAAATACTAATTAAACTAAGGCTCAAATAAATGCACCAGCCATTTTGTGTGTGAAATGTCAGCATAATGCATGTGCACAGTACAATTACAATATAGTTAAATATCACTTGCCTAGATAAGATTTCTTTTTCTTGTGCTAACATGTTGCAGCAGAATATTGGGAGCAGAATATTTGTTTTGGTAGCAGTAGACAGAAACAAGAAATGATAAGAATCAGGGGATGAGGAATCATCCTGTTAGAAAACACAGCAGCAAAGAATCAGCTATTTGGCAGTAATATACAATAATTATTGTGTCATTTTTATTTCATGAGAGATTTGTTCACAGACATAAGCCATCAGTTATACACAGACTTGTAATAAACCTTTTTTTTGATTGTAACTGAATTAACAATAGCTGTGAATTTCCCCGCAGTATTAACTTCCTGGCGCCTTCCAGGTTTAAAGGGGGGTGATTATACAGGAATCTCAGAATCAGCCATGTCTAACTCCATCCAAGATACAGAACAAGTGAGGGCTTCCCAAATCATTCATTCTCTGACAAAGGTGCAGTGTGTAACTATGTGTTAAGGTTTTAATCCTCAGGCAAGCTTCCAAGGAAAATGATATTGCTGATTACATGCATCCAGCAATCGGTATCTATCATCAAGATTGTTTGCCTGATTAAAATAGGAAAGGTCCCTGTGGTAGAGGTAAATAAACATTTTGACGAGAAAAAAGGTTGATATGGATGCATGTCAACTACTCAGACTCAATACATTGAAACATTAGGAAAAATATTATAACTGTCCTCCAGGTGGAGTGGGCCCATAAAATTCACCAGAACATCTTCTCGTCACTTTCGTTCTTGCCTGAAATGTCCCTGCAATTTTAAGGAGAGGCCTAGAGCAGCCCACCTACCCTTATTCCAAATGAGGATCTTAAGTGTGCACTTAAAGTATGTTAAAGGGCCATTTCCCACTGGGTCTCAATTAGGAGGGAATCAGGAGCAGGATGTGTCGGGAAAGTGACCCTACTCAGACCTCTGGGAGAAGGGGATCTCTAACAAAGCCCTTTCTATTTGAATGGCAACCTTTCCTCACCAGGTTGGCCCTGTAAGTGCCCATTCACCCCAGACTTTCTATCCATACCATTATCCCACCTTACTCACATCCATAGGCTATGACACTGCCCTCACATGCCAGGGTCACATGATTTGATCAGGTTGATGAACATAATAAACAGTTCCTCATGTTGATTTGTATACTTTTCTTAGATTTGCGTGATGACCAATATTATACTAAAGGTTCATCTAGAAGTTCCAAGGCCACACTGCGGATTTGGGAGGATTTTGTCAAACAAAAGAAGTAGGCAATTAGGCAGAATGCCTGCCAGGATGTTCCCATTATACTTTAATTGTTAAGGAATTATTTTTCTCCAGCATTGATGAATAACATTGATGTCTTAATATTTCAGATGTACAATGTAATATTTTGCATTTAACATGAGGTCTTTATTTAAGTGAACTTCAAGTGTCTGCCTACAGTGATAGTGCCTCATGGTAGAAATCACACGACTATAGTACAAAAACAAAGTTGCTGGAAAAGCTCAGCAGGTCTGGCAGCATCTGTGAAAGAAAAAGAGTTAACATTTCGGGCCTGGTTCTGAGGAAGGGTCACCGGACCCAAAACATGAACGCTTTTTTTTCCTTCACAGATGCTGCCAGACCTGCTGAGCTTTTCCAGCAACTTTGTTTTTGTTCCTGATTTACAGCATCCGCAGTTCTTTTGGTTCTTACGCAACTATGGTAGTCTGGGCAGAATTTGTGCATGATTGCATATCAATCCAAGAATCCCCCTTATAATACAAAAAAGTTGCATGAATTAACACTGATATGAATTATGAAATACACACATAACATTTGTCTTGTACCGGCATAAATAAATAAACTGCTGCAAATGCTGGCGATAACAAGAACTGCAGATGCTGGAGAATCCGAGATAACAAGGTGTGGAGCTGGATGAACACAGCAGGCCAAGCAGCACCATAGGAGCAGGAAAGCTTGACGTTTCAAAATCTGAAATTTAAGAAAAAACAGAATACGTTGACGAAACTCAGCATGTATGGCAGTACCTGTGCAGAGAAAAGAAGAGTTAACTGATGAACTATTCTGATGTAGGGTCATCAGACTCGAAATATTATCTCTGCTCTCTCTAAACAGATAGGCGGTCACTCCTAAGGTGCAGGCTGCGGGTAGTTGGGCGACCACCGGAAGAGGTAAGAGGTGGGGGGCGGTGGTGAGGTGCAAGGGCAGATGGAGCAGTGCTCCCCTGTGGCTATTCCCCTCAATAACAGGGATAACAGGGATACCACTTTGGACACTATTGTTGGGGGGGGTGACCTGTAAGGGGCTAGCAGCAGCAGTCAGATCGGTGGCACTGTGACCAGCTCCGAGGCTCGGAGGAAAAGGGTCCAATCAGAGAGAGTGATACTGTCAGCAGACTCAGTTATGAGAGGGACAGACAGGAGATTCTTTGGCTGCAGAAGAGACACCAGGGTGGTGTGTTGCCTCCTGGGTGCCAGAGTCAAGGATGTTTCTGAGCGGTCGCAGAACATTCTGAAGGGCGAGGGTGAACAACCAGAAGTCATTGTGTACTTCGATACAAATGACATTGGTAGACAAAGGGATAGGGTCCTGTGAAATGAGTATAGGGAGTTAGGTAAGAAGGTAAAAAGCAGGACCTGAAAGGTAGTGATCTCCGGATTGCTCCCAGTGCCATGCGCCGGTGAGGATAGAAATACAAAGATAAGCCAGATGAATGTGTGGCTGAGGAGCTGGTGTAGGGAGCAGGGTTTCCAGTCCTTGCATCATTGGGATCACTTCTGGGTTAGAGGTGACCTGTACAAGAGAATGGGTTGCACTTGAGCCGAAGGGGCTCTATATTTCCTCGTGGGGAGAATTGCTAGTGTTACCCGGGTGGGTTTAAACTAATTTGGGAGGCGGTTGTGGGACACTGAATAAGAGACGGGCCATTGAGAAGTCAGGGGAAAATATATTGGCCATCAAGAACAAGTTTACTATTCAGGATAGCCAGAGGCACAGTAAAGGGAGGAAAAAGACTTACAGTTTAAAGTGCATTTATTTCTATGCACACGGCCTGACTGGTAAGGCAGATGAGCTCAGAGCATGGATTGGATCTGGAGACTGAGATATTATAGCCATAACAGAAACATGGCTGAGAGAAGAGCAGGACTGGCAGCTCAACGTTCAAGGCATGACAGAAGTACAAGTAAGCGAGGAGGGGGAATTGCCCTATTGATTAGGGAGGATATAACAAGAGTTCTTAGAGAAGATATTCTTGAGGGTCATCAAATGACTCCATATGGTTAGAATTTAGAAACAAGAAGGGGATGGTCACTCAGTTGGGACTGTATTATAAACCCCCAAATAGCCAACAGGTACTGGAGGAGCAGATGTGCAGAGAGATACCTGTAGGAATAATACAGTAATATTGGTTGGAGATTTTAATTTCCCCATATAATTGACTGGGCCACCCAGAGTGTAAATAGCCTGGATAGGGTGGAATTTGTCAAATGTGTCCAAGAAAGTTTCCTTAATCAAAATGTAGTGGGCTCTACTCAGGAGAGTGCAACACTGGACCTCCTCTTAGGAAACAAGCAAGTGACTGAAGTGTCAGTCAGAGAGCACTTTGGGCTCAGTGACCATAAAACCTTTTGGTTTTAACATAGTTATGGAAAAAGATAGGACAGGTCCATAGGCTAAGGTGCTGAGTTGGAGTGGGGCCAATTTTGGGGCCATTAGGCAGGATCTAGCAGAGGTCAATTGGGTGAGTGTGTTTGAAGGAAAAGAAATGACTGGCAAGTGGGAGGCTTTTAAAAATGTAATATCAACAGTCCAGCCCCAGGGACAGTATGCCCCTGTTAGGGTGAAGGGAAAAGCTGGTAGGGTTGAGAGATCCCTGGCTGATGAGGGCTATTAAGGCTCTTGTCAGGAAAAAGAAAAAGGCATATATTGGGTTTGAGCTATCCGGCTCAAATGAATCCCCAGATGACTGTAAAAAGTGGAGGAGCACACTTAAAAGGAAAATCAGAAAAGCAAAAACAGGGTGTCCGATGGATCTGGCCAATAAGCTTAAAGATAACCCCAAGAGGTTCTATAGCTATATTAAGAGTAAGAGGGTGGCAAGGGAGAGAATAGGTCCCCATAAAGATCGGCATGGCCATCTATATGTGGAGCCACTAGAGATGTGTGTGATTCTTTTAATGAATATTTCTCCTCAATATTACTGAGGACAAAATTATAGATGCTAAGGAAAAAAGGGAAACAAGAGGAGATGCTTTGGACCGCTTACATATTACCAGAGAGGAGGTGTTTGCAGCCTTAAAGCTCAGGAAGGTGGATAAATCCCCTGGGCCTGATCAAGTCCATCCTTGGATGTTGTGGGAGGCTCAGGAAGAAACTGCAGAGGCCCTTGCAGAGATTTTTACTTCATCTTTAGCTGCTGGTGAAGGTCCGGAAGACCGGAGGGTGGCTAATGTTGCTCCATTGTTTAAGAAAGGTAGCAAAGACAAGCCAGGGAACTACTAGCCAATGAGCCTGACATCAGTGATAGGGAAGGTATTGGAGAGGATACTGAGGGACAGGATCAACCAACATTTGGATAGTCGAGGTCTGATTAGGGATAGTTAGTGTGGATTTGTGCGTGGGAAGTCATGTCTGACAGATCTTTTAGAGTTTCTCAAAGAGGTAACCAAGAGGGTTGATGAGAATAGGGCAAAGGATATTATCTATATGGACTTTAGCAAGACTTTTGACAAGGCCCTACATGGCAGGCGAGTCATGAAGGTTAGGTCGCATGGAATCCAGGGAGACCTAGCAAATTGGATTCAAAATTGACTCGATGGTAGGAAACAGAGGGTGATGGTTGAAGGTTGTTTCTTGGACTGGAAGCCTGTGACTAGTGGAGTGCCACAGGGGTCGGCGCTGGGACATTACTTATTTGTTATTTGCATAAATAATCCGAACGTGAATGTACAAGGCATTATGAATAAGTTTATGCATGATACAAAAGTAGGAGGTATTGTTGATGGCAAGGAGGTTTATCAAAAATTACAGAGGGATATCGGTCAGATGGGGAAATGAGCTGAGGATTGGCAAATGCAATTCAATTCAGCTAAGAGTGAGGTTTTGCATTTTGGAAACTCAAACCAAGGCAGGACTTACACAGCAAATGGTAAGGTCCTGAGGAGTGTTGTGGAGCAGAGGGACCTAGGAGTGCAAGTACATAGTTTGTTGAAAGCGGTGTCACAGGTGGACAGGGTGGTGAAGAAGGCATTTAGCATGCTGGCCTTCATCGATCAAGGCATTGAGTATTGGAGTTGGGATGTTACGTTACAGTTGTAGAAGTCGCTGGTAAGGCCGCACATGGGGTATTGCGCACAGTTTTGGTCACCCTGCTATAGGAAAGACTGGTTAAACTGGAAAGTGTGCAAAGAAGATTTATGAAGATGGTTCAGAGATAGTAGGAACTGCAGATGCTGGAGAATCTGAGATGACAAGGTGTGCAGCATCAGAGGAGCAGGAAGGCTGATGTTTCGGGCCTAGACCCTTCTTCAGAAATGGGGGAGGGAAAGGGGACTCTGAAATAAATAGGGAGAGAGAGGGAGGCGGATAGAAGATGGATAAAGGAGAAGATAAGTGGAGAGGAGACAGACAGGTCAAAGAGGCGGAGATGGAGCCAGTAAAGGTGAGTGTAGGTGGGGAGGTAGGGAGGCGATAGGTCAGTCCAGGGAGGACGGACAGGTCAAGGGGGCGGGATGAGGCTAGTAGGTAGGAGATGGGGGTGGGGCTTTAGGTGAGAGGAGTGGATAGGTGAGAGGAAGGACAGGTTAGGGAGGTGGGGACAAGCTGGGCTGGTTTTGGGATGCGGTTGGGGGAGGAGAGATTTTGAAGCTTGTGAAGTCCACATTGATACCATTGGGCTGCAGGATTCCCAAACGGAATATGAGGTGCTGTTCCTGCAACCTTCGGGTGACATCGTTGTGGCACTGCAGGAGGCCCAGGATGGAAATATCTTCTGAGGAGTGGGAGGGGGAATTGAAATGGTTCACGACCGGGAAGTGCAGATGTTTGTTGCGAACTGAGCGTAGGTGTTCTGCAACGTGGTCTCCAAGCCCCCGCTTGGTTTCCCCGATGTAGAGGAGGCCACATCTGGAACAGCAGATACAGTATACCACATTGGCAGATGTGCAGGTGAACATCTGCTTGATGTGGAATGTCTTCTTGGGGCCTGGGATGGGGGTGAGGGTGGAGGTGTAGGGGCAGGTGTAGCACTTCCTGCAGTTGCAGGGAAAAGTGCCGGGTATGGTGGGGCTGGAGGGAAGTGTGGAATGAGTAACGGAGAGAGTGGTCCCTCCGGAAAGCAGATAAAGGTGGGGAGGGAAAAATGTCTTTGGTGATGGGGTCAGATTGCAGATGGCAGAAGTGTCGGAGGATGATGCGTTGGATCCGAAGGTTGGTGGGGTGGTATGTGAGGACGAGGGGGATTCTGTTTTGGTTGTTATTGCGGGGAGGGAGTGTGAGGGATGAGTTGTGGGAAATGCGGGAGACACGGTCGAGGGCGTTCTCGACCACTGCGGGGGGAAGTTGCGGTCCTTGAAAAACGAGGACATCTGAGATGTACGGGAGTGGAATGCCTCATCCTGGGAGCAGATGCAGCGGAGGTGAAGGAATTGGAAATAAGGGATGGCATTTTTGCAGGAAGATAGGTGGGTGGAGGTGTATTCTCGGTAGCTGTGGGAGTTGGTAAACTTGAAATGGATATCGGTTTCCAGGTGGTTGCCAGAGATGGAAACACAGAGGCCCAGGAAGGAGAGGGAGGTATCAGAGATGGTCCAGGTGAACTTAAGATTGGGATGGAAGGTATTGGTGAAGTGGCTGAACTGTTCAAGCTCCTCGTGGGAGCACAAGGCGGCGCCGATACAGTCATCAATGTAACGGAGGAAGAGGTGGGGGATAGGGCAAGTGTAGGTACGGAAGAGGGATTGTTCCATGTAACCTACAAAGAGGCAGGCATATCTTGGGCCCATGCGGGTACCCATGGCCACCCCCTTTGTCTGTGGGAAGTGGGAGGAATTGAAAGAGAAGTTGTTAAGGGTGAGGACGGGTTCAGCTAAGTGAATGAGGGTGTCAGTGGAGGGGGACTGGTCGGGCCTGCAGGACAGGAAGAAGCGGAGGGCCTTTAGGCCATCTGCATGGGGAATGCAAGTGTGTAGGGACTGAACGTCCATGGTAAAGATGAGGTGTTGGGGACCAAGGAATCGGAAGTTTTGGAGGAGGTGGAGGGCGTGGATGGTGTCACGGATGTAGGTGGGGAGTTGCTGCACCAAGCGGGATAAAATGGAGTCGAGATAAGCAGAGATAAGTTTGGTGGGGCAGGAACAGGCGGAAACAATGGGTCGGAGACAATGGGCAAGTGCTACACCTGCCCCTATACCTCCCCCCTCATCCCCATCCCAGGCCCCAAGAAAACCTTCCACATCAAGCAGATGTTCACCTTCACATCTGCTAATATGGCCTACTGTATCCACTGTTCCCGATGTGGCCTCCACTGCATCAGGGAAACCAAGCGGAGGCTTGGCACCACTTTGCAGAACACCTACGCTCAGTTCGCAACAAACAACTGCACCTCCCAGTTGCGAACCATTTCAATTCCCCCTCCCACTCCGCAGACGGCATGTCCATCCTGGGCCTCCTGCAGTGCCACAACGATGCCACCCGAAGGTTGCAGGGACAGCACCTCATACTCCGCTTGGGAATCCTGCAGCCCAATGGTATCAATGTGGACTTCACCAGCTTCAAAATCTCCCCTCCCCCAACTGCATCCCAAAATCAGCCCAGCTTGTCCCCACCTCCCTAATCTTTCCTTCCTCCCACCTATCTCCTCCTCCCACCTCAAGCCCCACCCCCATCTCCTACCTACTAGCATCATCCCGCCTCCTTGATCTGTCCGTCCTCCCTGGACTGACCTATCCCCTCCCTAACACCCCACCTACACTCACCATTACTGGTGCCATCCCCGCCTCTTTGACCTGTCTGTCTCCTCTCCACCTATCTTCTCCTTTATCCATCTTCTGTCCGCCTCCTCCTCTCTCCCTATTTATTTCAGAATCACCTTTCCCTCCCCCATTTCTGGAGAAGGGTGTAGGCCCGAAACGTCAGCTTTCCTGCTCCTCTGATGCTGCTTGGCCTGCTGTGTTCATCCAGCTCTATACTTTGTTATCTCTTATGAGGATGTTGCCAGGATTAGTAGGCCTGAATTATAGAGACAGGTTGGCCAGGAAAGGACTTTATTCCTTGGAACGTAGGAGAATGAGGGGTGACCTTATTGTGGTGTATAAAATCATGAGGAGCACAGATGAATGCATATAGTCTTTTTTTCCCCAGGGATGGGGAATTGAAAACTAGAGGGTAGAGGTTTCAGGTGAGAGTGAAAAGATTTAAGAAGGACCTGGGGGCAACTTCTTCACACAGAGAGTGGTGCGCAAATGGAATGGTCTGCCAGAGAAAGTGGTTGAGGCAGGTACAATAGCTACATTTAAAAAAAAAATTTGGATAGGTACATGGATGGGAAGGGTTTTGAGGGATATGGACCAAATGCAGGCCATTGGAACTAGCTGAGTGTGCATCATGGGTCAGCATGGACCAATTTGGGCCAAAGGGCCTGTTTCCATGCTGTATTACTCTGTGACAATATGATTGTATATTGCCAGACCTGCTGAGTTTCTCCAGTAATTTCTGTTATTGTAATGCAAGACTTAATCTGTTCTGCCACAGGTATGATCTTATTGCTCACTTCTGTACATGTTAATAGTTCAATGTGTCAGCTTCTCCTCTGTCACTCAATACATGTATCCTCACTTATGCCTGGTACAACCCTCTCCCTAATTAGGCCGCTCTTTAACTGTACAATTAACAGGTTTCAATCAGTTGATTTAATAATGTTACATAGTGATCAATGGAATCTTTTTTCACTATGGCCCCTAATATAGATAGTGAACTGTTCATATGCAATGCTCGTTTGGGATTAAGGCATACCTTCAAACCTTTATAAATTCTGCTGTGTGTTTTGTGCAGCTTTTCAGAGAGATCTAGGGCGGAAAATATTTTGTAACAATCTGTTTGTAACAGTAATAAAAGTATCGCGGTTTGCGACTGTTCAAACTTGCTCAACAAGTCTGTTGAAATTTCATAATTCTACCATTCGGCACGGAAGAAATTTTGGTTTTGCATATATCCCTGAAAATTGGAACAGGAGCTAGTAGGGAAAGAGCTGCAGCCATTTTCTCTTAACCTGTGTTTTAACTGAGACTGGCCTTTTTGTTCTTCATTATTTGTCTATTTTAGTGGCAGCTTAAAGCTCTTCACATATTTGTGTCTCTGTCTGTCTGATTCTTACAACTCTACAACACTTTCTTTATTGTCACTTCTGATATGATATTACACATGCACAATGCTTCACTTTGTTCAACACAATGTTTTTATTGAAATTATCTTAAGGTAGCGCTCCACAGGTTGCATCCTCCTAACTGTGGTCACAAGATTACTGCAAACTAGGAAGGACATCTGTACATGATTGTATTTCAATCCAAACAACTAAAACGCTTATGTAGGAGAGAAGAGCATTTTGTCTATTTGACGTTGTTCTACAGATGGCCCTGGTTGCTTCAAAAAGCTATGCATGTCATGACAGTCAGCATATTATCAGATCACCAACACTTTCTTTTGCCATCACTTGCTCTTCATTGTCCACATTTATCTTTGTCTGTCAGACATGAGGTGTTAGAATGTTGCCTGTGACCTTGGAATATTCTGCCAGGCAATGAGTTGCTTTTATTTCAGGCCGTCACATATTTCTGCTTCGTTTTGTTCAAAGCGGTCCGGCTAAAGTCAAAGCTCGAACCCAATGGTCAGGGCACAGATAATAAGATGTAGAGCCGGATGAACACAGCAAGCCAAGCAGCATCACAGGAGCAGGAAAGCTAACGTTTAGCGTCAGGACCCTTCTTCAGAAATGGGGGAGGGGAAGGGGATTCTGAAATAAATAGGGAGAGAGGGGGAGGCGGATAGAAGATGGATAAAGGAGAAGACAGGTGGAGAGGAGACAGACAGGTCAACGAGGCGGGGATGGAGCCAGTAAAGGTGAGTGCAGGTAGGGAGTTGGGATGGGAGTTGGTCAGTTCGGAGGGAGGGGCGGGTAGATGGGAGGGAAGACGGACAGGTCAAGGAGGTGGGAATGAGGCTAGTAGGTAGGAAGTGGGGGTGGGGGTTGGTCAATGAGGTGGGAGGAGGAGATAGGTGGGAGAAAAGATGGACAGGTCAAAGAGGCGGGAATGAGGTGGGCTGATCTTGGGATGAGGTCGGGGGCAGGGAGATTTTGAAACTTGTGAAGTCCACATTGAGACCATTGAGCTGCAGGGTTCCCAAGCGGAATATGAGATGCTGTTCCTGCAGCCTTCAGGTGGCATCATTGTGACACTGCAGGAGGCCGAGGATGGACATGTCGGGGGGGGAGTTGAAGTGGTGCGCGACTGGGAGGTGTAGTCATTTGTCATGAACCGAGTGTAGGTGTTCCACAAAGCGGTCTCCAAGCCTCCGCTTGGTTTCCCTGATGTAGAGGAGGCCACATCAGGAACAGTGGAAACAATATACCACATTAGCAGATGTGCAGGTGAACATCGATCTAATGTGGAAGATTTTCTTGGGGCCTGGGATGGGGGGAGGTGGCAAGTGTAGGGGCAGGTGTAGCACCTCCTGCGGTTGCAGGGAAATGTGCCGGGGTTGTGGGGCTAGAGGGGAGTGTGGAGCAGACGAGGGAGTCACGGAGAGAGCGGTCCGTCCGGAAGGCAGATAAGGGTGGGGAGGGAAAAATGCCCTTAGTAGTGGGGTCAGATTGCAGATGGCAGAAGTGGCGGAGGATAATGCATTGAATCCAGATGTTGGTGGGGTGGTACGTGAGGGTGAAGGGAATTCTGTCTTTGTTGTTATTGTGGGAGGGGGTGTGAGGGATGTGTTGTTGGAAACACGAGAGATGTGGTCGAGGGCATTTTCGAACACTGTGGAGGGGAAATTGCAGTCCTTGAAAAATAAGGATGTCTGGGATGTCCGGGAGTGGAATGCCTCATCTTGGTAGCGGATGCGGTGGAGGCAAAGGAATTGGGAATAGGGAATGGCATTCTTGCAGGAAGATAGGTGACAGGACGTGTATTCTTGGTAGCTGTGGGAGTCGGTAGGCTTGAAATGGATATCAGTTTCCAGGTGGTTGCCGGAGATGGAAACAGAGAGGTCCAGGAAGGAGGGAGAGGTATCAGATGGACAGGTCACAGGCCACAGGTCAAGTCACAGGTCAGGACACAGTTTGAGTTTATATCATTCCACCGTTCTGAAATTGAATTGGATGCGTGAAGTTTATTATGAGCTGTGTTTGGAATTCTTTTTTTCAGTAAGACAGCTTTAGTACTGAGGCTTGACTTTCTTCTCTTTAGATATTTGATTCTTGTGATATCTTGGAACTAGATGGATACTCATCTCCAATTAGTCAAAACAATGATCTGTTCAACAGGCATCTGACCTCTTCATGGACCAAGTGAAACAGACGTCACTTGGATCTTTGACTTAAATGATGCTGCAATCTCGGGAGGTGTCCCTGTTTTGACTTGAGATACAATCCTGTGGTTTTGTCTTTGTCATTCTGATGGAAGAGGGTTTTTTCCTTATAATGAGGTTATGCTGAGCAGTATAATTCCATTTGCTTTTCCCATGGCAATTTTACCAAAAGCTTGCCTCCAAGTATCAGTGTCAGTCAATGATGACATTACTATTCCCCAGAGGGATGGTCCTTTCTTCTCTTGAGATGAGTGTGAAGACTTCATTAAAGTCCGCATAGCACTTTTGCAATTATATCAAGGTAAAAACGACATGTTGTAAGTGCTGCTGTAATTTGATTACAGCAGTAGGTGAAGTGTCATGAACCATTCACTAATATAAGACCAGAAGAAATAGGAACAGAAGTAGGCTATTAGGCCCATCGAGCCTGCTACACCATTCAATAGGATCATGGCTGATCTGACACTCCTCATGCCCACTTTCATGCCTTTCTCCATAACCCATGAAAGTTCTGGCAATGCATTCCATATCTTATCCCCGGTGGATGCAAGGGTTGCTATCAGACTTTCCTATCCAGTAAAAGCTGCCTTTTCCTTCACCTGTCCCTTTCCAGGAAGATAGCTATGACAAGAGCTGTGATGTCAATTTGCAGTCTTGATAATTCACTTATAACAAGCATGGGGCTGGATGAACACAGCAGGTCAAGCAGCATCATAGGAGCAGGAAAACTTGACGTTTCGGGCCTAAACTCTTCATCAGAAATGGGGGAGGGGAAGAGGGTTCTGAAATAAATAGGGAGAGAGGGGGAGGC
>JAHRHZ010000014.1:49829828-49853653 GCA_024137785.1 Ginglymostoma cirratum
TAGGCCTGAAACGTCAAGTTTTCCTGCTCCTATGATGCTGCTTGACCTGCTGTGTTCATCCAGCCCCATGCTTGTTACCATGAATTGTTTCTATTGTCTGTTGTCTCAGGTCAGGCTCTTGGCTTTTATTCAAATGTTTGCACCTTCTGCCTAGTGTAGTATGCCCCTAGTACTGCCTTTGAGTATAGATTTTGGAACTCAAAACACTGTAGGTGGATGTGAACCCACAACCTGACAGATTAACTAAAGTTCTACTAACTGAACCACAGGTACGCACCACTGAAATGGTTAAAACAATGATTTGCTAAATGAGAGATAACAAGCATGGGGCTGGATGAACACAGCAGGTCAAGCAGCATCATAGGAGCAGGAAATGAATTGATTTGACTAGTGTGTCTGGAATGCTAATAAGGCTATTGTACTTTAAACAATGTTGGCTGCAGTTCAGTGCACTGAAGGTCACAAAGATTGTTGCAAAGGCTGGCAGTGTATGCATCCAGTTTATAGTGGGAATAATATTTCGGAAAAAAACGTTAAACCAGACTCTGGGAATGGGTAGTACATTGTTCGGACAATGTGGCCCAAAAGTTTTATTATTAGCTTTAAGAATTCGTACTTCATTTATTGTCAACTCAGTAACCTGTAACTTACACAAAACTCTCCTTATCCTGTCATCATGTCACTTTACTGGATCTGTGGTTGATAATGTCATTCATTTGGCCTATCATGCCTTCTGTGCCTTTTAGTGTGTTGGACAGCATTTGTTGGAAATTCTATGTTGTGGATGTGATTCCCAAAGGCATACCGTTCAAGCAATAACATCTGTGAAGGGTTATAAGGTGGTTAGCAGTTTGGTGTCCACATCGAGGACTTGTCCAGCTTGGTGAAGATTTTGCTCTTTGCAAATTTACCTAAGCTCTTGTCTACAGGTGCTATTTGATGTATCTCCTTTTGTGTGTTAAACCAACACAAATTCTAATATATTTACTCAGTTTAGTTTCTGGCACTGTAGCAGAGCACCACATCGTCAGTTATATGATAGACAAAATAATCTGCTGTTTGAGCATGGTATCTTTCTCATTTTTTTTTTGAAGTGAGTATGGGACCTTCCTGGACATTAAGAAACAGATTGTTTCATATGATGCACAATTTTCAGTTTCCCTAAGCCTCCAAGAGTTTTGGAATTGGTGTTTAAATTTATTTGCTGATGTCTGTCTGATTAATGTTTCCACTTTAAGGTGGCGATCTATGCATGCTCTTTGTTAAGCAGTGAACATGGCTGGTTGTGGATAACATAAAAAGATTTTCAATGATTTCTGTCATTGTGTTTTAACATTGTCTGAGGATGATCTTTGAATGAGAACTCCTCCTGGGCCTTCAAATTGACAGATGAAGGTTACAGGATGAACTTTCCCAGCTATTTTATTCCATCTCACATACCACTGACTCCAGCTCCTCTGTTCCATTTAAATTGTAGGCAATGTCAATTGACTGTGATGTTAACACCCGAAAATTGACAAGCACTGTCTGTGAGTTCCAAAAAAAAAGTAATATGCTGTGTCAAGTTGCCTTTAAAAGCAGCTGTCTGTGAGTTTGTTTGAGTACAATCTTTATTAAATGATCCACCGTTACTGCAAGAATGCAGCCAACAGTGTTGGTTAGAGGCCTTCTTCCTGCTTATTGACAACCTTCATACTGATACACGGTGTTTATAACATGGCAGTTGGTGCCTTTTTTGTGCAGTTTTCCCTGTTGCTGCCATGGTGTCCTGTCAGTTCTGCACTCGCTACAGCATCCCCATCCTTGGGCAGTCTATGCGGCAACTTTGTCTTTTGGAAAGTTCTGGAAGTCTGTGTTACTTGTTAGCCTGATCCAGTGATCGGATTGGTCTTAAGTTCCTTTCCCGCTCCCCACCACCGCACAATACTGATGTTCTCTTCAAGCTTCTCCCTCTTCTTCAGGAGTATTGCTGGGTTGGCCTGAGACTTCGCTGCTGTATTGTACTCCCACTGGACTTGACTTCAGGACCTCCTGATCCAGTTCTGTGGATCCGGTCACTGCTTACTACCGTGTGGTAGGATCACATCTAGAAATGTTGATAGTAGTTAGTTTCCAACTCTGTCTGTCAACGAACAACAACAACCTTTATTAAGTACGATGATATTCAAGAAATGGTGAAAGGTTTAGGTTTTATTGTCACGTGTACTCATGTACAAGGTATAAGAGTACAGTGAAACGCGTACAATGCTGCCACACATGGAGCCATCTTGGTTGCAAAGTACTCAGGTACAAAAACTTAATTGCGGAAGTAGAAAAATTATAAAATAAATTGAAAGGTTCAACACTACAGTCTATTTAGTATAAAAGTAGAAAAATAAAGAAATGAAATTAAAACGTCAAACATTACGGTCTTTTCTTAACCCATGTGCCAGCAGACACTTTAAGCTGGGTTTTACCCAAAAGGACTCGCTCTCCCCTGAGCTGGGCATGCTTTCATCTGCACTAGGCTAAAATACTCCTGTGCTCGCCATCCACCTTTGCCACTGACTGCCACTGCCACTTACAAGGCTTTGTCCCCCACCACGGCTTCGTTGCCCCCTCTTCATGGCTACCGCTGCTGCCATCCGGGCTCACGCTAGTCACCAGCCACTGCCGCGCTCTGTTGCCATGTTAGCCATTGTGCTGCAGAGTCCAGGTCTGGTAGCGCTCTGGATATTGATGAAGACGCAATGCCACCAAACGTGACCCTCTTGGCTGACCGTCAAAATTCCTGGGTCACTGTTGTCGTCGCTGCCTCATGATCAAGCTCTAAAAACTAAAGAACTAAAAGAAAGAAAGAAAAAGCCAGAAAATAAGAAAGAAGAAGAGAGATAAGTGGTCAGAGTGGACAAGCTCCAGTGAAGGGCCCTACTTCGCTGCCATGTTGCTCAGAAGTGTAGCTGACCGCTTTGGAACGCCATAGACTTGACTTCCAGTGCCACGTAATCTTGCAGCTTTATAACACAGCTCCGTATGAACATCTTCCATTCCTAACAGTGGAGTAAAGACCACAGGGTACAGATGCAGAACTAGGCCATTTGGCCCATCGAATTTGTTCCACCATTCAATCATGGTCGATATATTTCTCAACTCCATTCTCCCGTCTTCTCCCTGTGACACTTCATTTTCATTTTTTTCTTTATTCCTGTAAGGTATAGTTGACCCTTTATTTCACACAACAGAAGAACTTGAGAGTCCAAACATGAATGAATGCACACTGATCACCCAAAGTAAAACAATGCAACTCTTTGTGGCCCACGTATCTTTCATAATATTAATAATCTTATTATCTCAATCAATTTATTAATCTTAATAAATTAAAGCCTTGGCTATTGCCTTCCACAATTCATACCTAGTCCCAGAGTCAGAAACAATCCTGTCTAATATAACATTTGGTCATCTAAGTCTGCACTTAGCTTTTTAAATTTATATCCATTTCCAGCTGGTTATTTATCCAGCTCTGCCTTTCTTTACGTGGAAGAATTAAGCTACAGAGCATCAGTAATTGTTGCTGGGGTCACTTTTACATATCCATTACTCTATGGGGAATAATATTTTTATAATATTTACTTATAAAGCGTTTCAAATTTTGCTGTTTCTTTATGCTTTTTGTTTTTTTTTTCCTGTTCTGTACACACAGCCTAGACAAAATAATTTGCTTATTATCTCTGATTCTGAATGTTTTAAATATCTGGATGATGCTGAGTCAGAAGGTCGGAGGTTCAAATCCCACTCCAATGCTTGAGAACAAAAATCAAGGCTGACACTCCAGTGCTATAATGCTGGAGAGCTGCATTGTGGGAGATGTCATCTTTTTAATGGCATGTCAAAGCGGGTGTTTTCTGCCCTCTCAGGAAGGCATGACTGATCCCACGACACTACTCCAAAGAATAGCAAAGACGTTACCCTAGCCTTCTGACCAATATTTATCCTTCAATTAATATCATAAAATTGATTTCTGGGAGATTGTTTTGTGCAATATATCCTACAATCCAAGCATGACTATACTGTGGGGAGTATTCCGTCACACTCCTGACTCGTGCTTTTATAGTTGCTGGGCGGGAGGACTTGTTGCCCATCCCTAATTGTCCTGAAAACATGGTAGCGAGTCACCTTCTTCAATTGCTGCAAATGTGGTTCATTGACTGCAAAACACTGTAATATATGAATGCAAGTTTTTCTATTTTTTTAATGACAATCCTTCACAATCATTTTTCTTCTGGTGAAATTAAGGTCATCTGTTTTGTTTACCATAAATGTAACTGTTGTAGAACACTAATTTGATAAACTATGACAGAAGAGTAACGAAATAAAGGTAGGAACATCAATCACACGTGTCTTGCTTCAGGCTCAGGTCTTATCAAAAGCCTGTGTTAGTTCAATTCATTTTTTAAATTAATTCATGGGATGTGGGCACCAGTAGCTAGGCCTATCCTTAGCCAGTTAACAGCATACCACATTGCTGTGGGTCTGGAGTCACACGTAGGACAGACAAGATTTCCTTCCCTAAAGGACAACAGTGAACCAGACTATCTTCATGATAATTGATTAGCAGTTATATGGTCACCATTGTAGGATTGAGTAAAAATCCCCATCTTCTAAAACACTGGACCAGACCCTGGGCTTTCCCAATATCAAAAATACTAGGCAAAAAAGCCCCGGACTGAGACTGCAGAAAATACACAACAGAGCCAGCAGAATGAGGATTTCTGTCTGGGACTACTATTCAAGACTGGAATTCCAATTTACACCTCGTCTCTAAAAGAACAATCAACCAAACATAACAGGCACCTTTTATACTTCAGGCTACACAGCACAGACAATATGGGGCCGACAGAGATACTGACATTCAAATTCAATCAAAATCCATTCACACATACTCTGAACGATCGAGCAACCAATTGATTTCAGAAGGAATGCCAGAAACTCAATGGAAAGCATAGATTTGGTGTGAAGATAAGAGGCCCACAATCAGTATAATTGCAGGCCCCAATCTCACCTGAAGGAGTTAGTTCCAGTTCTATTTCCAGGAGTTATCCCAACAGCTATTTTCTGAGACTAATTCCCAAGAGCAATTCCAGGAGCATTCTGACAGCTATCCAACAACTATCCAAGAGCTTCCGAGGAATAGGCCTGTTCCAAACTAGGGGAATCAATGACAACTGTAAGGGAGGGAATTCCAGGATTTTGATCCAGTGACACTGAAGGAACAGTGATAAATTTCCAACTCAGGATGTTGAGTGGCTTGGAGGGCAATTTACAGGTGTTGGTGCTCCCATATATTTTGCTGTTTGAGGATCTTTGGTGAATTTCTGCAGTGCATCTTGTAGATAGTATACGCTGCTGCTACTGAGTGTCAGTATTGGAGGGAATGGATGCTTATGGATGTGATGCCAATCAAGTGAGCTGCTTTGTCCTGGATGGTGTCAGTTTTCTTGAGTGTTGTTGGAACTGAACCCATCCAGGCAAGTGGGGAGTATTCCATCACACTCCTGACTCGTGCTTTTATAGTTGATGGGCGGGATTTGGGGAGGACTTGTTGCCCATCCCTAATTGTCCTGAAAACATGGTAGCGAGTCACCTTCTTCAATTGCTGCAGTCCATGTGAATAGATATAAAAACTTTTAGGAAGGGACTTCCAGGATCTTGCTTCATTGACCTGAGTCCAAGTCAGGATGGTGAGTGGTTTAAAGAGGAACTTTGAAGTCGTTGTGTTCCTTTGTATCTGCTGCCCTTGTCCTGGATGGTAGAGAGATAAGAGCTGTCAAAGGAAACTTTGTGAGTTGCTGCTGTGCATCTTTTAGATCGTATACACAACTGCCACTGTGCATTTGATGGTAAAGGAAGTAAATATTTAAAATGATGGCTTGTGTGTGAACCAAGTGCACTGCATTCTCCTGGATAGTGTTGAGTTTCTGGCGTGTTATTGGAGGTCTATTCATTTAGAAGGGTGGCGAGTTTTATTTTACACTTCTGACTTTTCCATTTTAGATGGTAAAATTGTTTGGGGATTCAATGAGTGATTCATGACTGAATATGCAACCTCTGACTGACTCTTGTAGTGATAACATTTAGATAGTTAATCCCATTAACGTTATGGTCAATGGTAACTCCCAAGATGTTGTAAGTGGAGTTTTAGCAATTGTAGTGTTATATTAAGATGGCTGGATTCACTCTTGTTGGTTATTGCACAGCCCTTTGGTGGGTAAATCTGGATGTTGTCCAAGTCTTGTTCTATTAACAGTATCCGAGAAATTACAATTTGTCACAAATTAGCAAATGTCCCACTTTTGATCTTATGAGGGAAGGTAGGTCATTAATGAGCAACAGAAGATGTTGGGCCTATAACACTACTCTGTGGAACTCTTGCAGTTATGTCCGGTGACAGAGATAATTAGCGTCCAGCAACCACAATCATCTTCCTTTGTGAAAGGTATGAATCTAACCAGTGAAAATATTCTTCTCAGTGGAAAGATTCTCCACATCCAGAAGATCATCAGACGCCATTTCCGCCTCTTCCAGCAAGATGCCAACACCAGACATATTCCCTTCCCCTCCCTTGTCCGCCCTCTGCAGGGACCATTCCCTCTGAGACACCCTGGTCCACACTTCCTTCACTCGCAACACCACCCCCCCCACAGCCCTTTGGCACGTTCACCTGTAAACTGCGAAGGTGCAACACCTGCCCATTTACCTCATCTCTCCCCAGTATCCAAGGGCCCAAACATACCTTCAAGGGGAGGTGATGGCCTAATGATATTATCACTGGACTGTTAATCCAGAGACACAGATAATGTTCTAGGGATTTGGGTTCGAATCCCGCCATGGCAGATGGTGGTATTTGAATTCAATAAATATATGGAATTAAGATCTAATAATGGCCATGAATCCGTTGTCAATTGTCAGAAAAACCCACCTGGTTCACTAATGTCCTTTCGAGAAGGAAACTGCCATCCTTACCTGGTCTGGCCGAAACGTGACTTCAGACCCACAGCAATTTGGTTGACTCTTAACAGCCCCCATGGCAATTAGGGAAGGGCAATAAAGGGTGGTAGGTGCATGGAATGCGTTGCCAGCAGAGGTAGTAGAGGCAGGCACGGTAGATTCATTTAAGGTGCGTCTGGACAGATGCATGAGTAGGTGGGGAGCAGACGGATACAGATCCTTAGGAATTGGGCGATAGGTTTAGACAGTGGATTTGGATCGGCACAGGCTTGGAGGGCCGAAGGGCCTGTTCCTGGGCTGTAAGTTCTCTTTGTTCTTTGTTCTCTTTGTTCTAAATGCAGCCTGGCCACTTACGCCCTCATCCCATTAATGAATAAAAAAAAATATACTCTCCAGGTGAAGCAACATTTCACCTGCTCTTCCCAGAATCTAGTCTAATGCATTTGCTGCTCACAATGTGGTCTCTTTTACATTGGGGAAACGAAGCGTAGACTGGGTGACCGCTTCACAGAACATCTACATTCTGCTCACAAAAAAGACCCTGAACTACCCGTTACCTGCCACGTTAATGCACCACCCTGTTCTCTGGCCAACATCTCTGTCTCTGGCTTGCTGCGGTGTTCCAGCAAAGCTCAATGCAAGTTGGAAGAACAACACCTCATTTTCCACTTGGGGACCCTACAGCGCTTTGGACTCAATATCAAATTCAATAATTTTAGGGCCTAAACCCTCCCATGTCCAAGCCCCCTACCCCATACACCAGGCCTTGTTACCACATAGCCGGCCATTACACACTACCTGTTCTTCGTCACAAATTGTCCCCATTAGCAATTATTCACCCTCCCAGCCTGATTGTTATCAACACCTTTGCCTGTTCAACTGTTCTTCTCTCTCTTTAGGCTCTATCCTATCATTTACTCCCTACCCCACCCACCCTCCCTATTTTCTGCATATAAACTGACGTTTCCCTAGCCACCACCAGTTCTGAGGAAGGGCCACTGGACCCGAAATGTTAACTCTGTTTTCTCCTTCACAGATGCTGCCAGACCTGCTGAGCTTTTCCAACAACTTCCGTTTCTGTGTTGAAAGATTCTGCTGGTTCCCATTGATTCCAGTTATGCTGGAGTTCTTTGATTCATTTGATGTTCCTGACAGCAGTTAATACTGAATACCTCTGACACTGAAAATAACTCAAAGAAATTGACACAAACATGCAGTTATAATATTATATATTTCTGTAATGAAAGCTAATCTATCTTTAAAATGTACAGGACAAAATACTTCCTAGAAGTCACCTTTCTGAATTTGGATTTTTTTAGAACCAGATTTACCGGTCTCAGACATAAATCACAAAGTACCTTTGAATTTCAGTGAACATTTCTAAGGGTAAATTCCCACTTCTTGATATTAGTTCCCCTGAGGGAATAACTCTTCCTTTCTCATGAACTTGACAGGATGACAGCCTTTTAAGCCAATGGCTGAGGAAAGTTAATGATTTCAACTAAAAGAAAATGGATTGGCTTATGACTCACACTCAGGTACCCAACTCCTAATACGGAAATATGATTCAGCAGTTTTGGAAGAGCAACCATTTTAAGTTTTGATCTGAATAAGAATCTAACAGTGAGCAATTATTTTCTGCTGAGGCCATGAGAGAAACATCTTGAAGCCATCACTGCTTCTCAACGGGGAGACTAGAGCATGGTATCTAGGACTGCAGTACCTCAAGCAGCAGTGCTGTGAAAGGAAAACAAAGCAGTCTTCACTGTGGTCAGGAACTGTTGCGCTCAGACCACCTGTGGAAACAACCTTCCATTGCAGAATCCATCTCATCTGCTAACTTCTGACTTCACGTTTCAACACTAAAGTTCCGAAGGATAATTTTCAGGCAACTCAGGCCTGCAATAATAATAGAGACTGATCTCATTTTCATCTTCATCTATAATTTTTATCATTAGATTAAAAAATCTAAGTATTGTCTAGTGCCTCTCTGTTTAAATAATATTCTGTTTTTCTATTCTTTCTGTCAAAGTGGGCAACCATATGATTTCCAAAATTTTTGCCTACTCCTAACTGTAGGATATTGAATGATCTTATTGAAATTGGAGCTGGCTTGAAGGGCCAATTTCTGATGATCTCGCATTCCTAAATCATTGACTTCAAAATAAACCATGATATCTGATTGTTCCTATTCACCTTCTAAAATGTTTTCCACCAACTCCACTCTCATACTGAAAGGTTAAATTGAATTTCTGACTCTCGGTTATGGGTTTAAAATATCCATTGTTCTTATTAGGGATTACTTTGTAGCCTTTTGCAGACTCTTTGGGCAGAATTTAATGCTGATCCTTAAAATGAGTTTGGAGGCAGGGCATTTGTTTGTGTATAAGGGTGATGAGTGGGGATTCCTGCCAGCTTCCTATCCCTGCTCCTTGCTTCAGCCTGTTATGGGAAGAAATCATGTCATAGAATCCCTACAGTGTGGAAACAGGCCCTTCAGCCCAACAAGTCCACACCAACCCATGCTCCTATAATGCACCTAATCTACACATCCCCAAATACTACAGGCAATTTAGCATGGCCAATCCACCTAGCTTGCACATCTTTGGACTGTGGGAGGAAACCGGAGCACCCAGAGGAAACCCATGCAGATACAGGGAAAATGTGCAAACTCCATACAAACAGTCGCCTAAGGATGGAATTGAACCCAGGTCCCTGGCGCTGTGAGGTAGCAGTGCTAACCACTGAGACACAATGCAGAAAGCTCATGGACCATTTTGCCCTGTTGCCAAGTGAGGGCCTTAAGTGAGCAATTAATGAGCAATTAATGTAGGGGCCTCATCTTGCTGCCGTTGCTAAGCAAAAGAGAATAATGAGGAAGAAAAGAACTTGGTAGTTCATGAATGAAATATATAAAGGTTGAGAGAGAGGATCTTGAACATTACTCGAGCATTAAATAAATTGCACCAGTCTTAGCCAACTGTTTACACCATGTCTGATTTTAATTTTATATTTTCTATAACAATTTACTTTGTGTTCACTTGTGATTCTGAATATTTTTGTTTTAAGAGAAAATTTGAGGAAAAGATTTGCTTGATTCAATGTTGCAACCATGTCTTTTGAGGCTACAAAATGAGCATTTACAAATCTGCTATAAACCTTGAACAAAGGAAACCTTCCCCATTGTGCAGCATAGTGTGAATTACATCAAAGTAATGGATTTAAAGAGTTCAAATGGTTCCATAAACAATGGAAATAAAACATAAGCAGTTGATTGCCTGAATTGAGCCCTTGTGTTTTTCCTGATCAGGCTGTTGATGCAAAATGATGTGTGGAAATGCAGAACATAATATATTTGATGGTGAAGGACGACACATTTCTTGCTGCTAGTGCAATATAAAATCCACTTTGCTTACTAAAATTATCAAGATCCCAAGAAACATTTTAGTAAGCTCATTTATTTAAAAATGTTTTTACAATTGACCTTATTTTAAAAAAACGCTTGAGTTTAATATTAATTTTTTTCTTAAACAATCAACTATTTTTTCCATTTGACTGTCGAACATGTATTAACTAACTGGAACTGAATGAACAAACAGAAAGTTCATTTTCTCTTCTCCCTTTAACCACCTGAAGATCTTACAGTAAGTTAATGGAGGGGAGGGTGGCACAGTGGAGGTTTATTGCGTCTAAGTCAGAAGCTCTGGACCTGAGCTCCACTCCAAGACTCCAGCTTTGAAAGGTATATTTGCAATCTGTTGATAATTTGATACACTTTTCACAGGCAGTAAGAACAATAGTTTCTCAGTCAGCGATGCTTGGTGCAGAGGGCCACCCCTCAAACTACAGCCTGTGGTGGCAGGTTAGCAATTGGTCCCAACAGAATGTCACCATGGAAACCAAAGTAAACATGTACTTTGTCAGTCTCATGCTCCATTGGACTAAAGAAGAACAAGACAAAGTCAGTAGGTGTAGTAAGTAGCACATCGGCACATGTAACATTTATTCAAGAGAGGAAATTCTCTCTCCCTTACTTGTTCTCCCACCCAACATATGCCTCCCTTCCCAACATCCCACTTTCAAAAACAAAAGTGAGGTTCTACTTTGGAAGTTAGGTGTGAATTTATATTGTGCTCTGGCAACCAGCAAGAAATGAATACATGTCTGAGGAGTTGTGAGGCAGTCATACATGCAACCACAGTGAGGCACTTCCTGAAATACTGTATTATTTTGGTATGTTCCAGTCAAATGCCAGTAAAAATAGTTACCACCCTTATAGAAGTAATATTGCTTTAAAGCCGACCTGCTATTCTTGGTCCTTCAGACTTAGATCAAAGATCAAGTGTATAAAATTTTGGATAAATTAATAGCTTTTGAGTGCAAGGTAATTGGTTTGTAGCACTGTGGGCTTTAACAGTCTTCAAAATTGGATTGAACATCTGGTAGTAATTAAACTCTTATCCTTAACTTTGTCAGATTGTTTCAAACATTTAGTTTGAACTAGTCTAATCGAAGATGAAAGCTATATCACTGAACAACATCACATCTCTTATGTTCTACAAAGTCGTTCTATTCAAAGATCTGAAATATTTCATAGCATTCTTTTTGCTGATGGAAACCATGTTATGGATGATGAAAAGCTGGAATAGAAACGCTCAGAAAATTTAAACTTTTGTTACTTTTTTCATAAAGTACAACTATTTAGGTTGTAATATTTCTTGTGCCTCTGGCCATTTTGGCATAAGTATTGTTGAGTAAAGGTCTTTTTATATAGTATGCATATATGTAATAGCTTTGTTATTCAATTTACTATTTTACGGCATAAGTTGATCCATATGTTACTTTTCAAAGCAGGTTGCTGGCTGCTACAAAACGCACTTATTGGAACATTAAAGTGGAATGCTTTGTTTGGATTGGCATAAGATACAGAACATTATCATCTGCCAGGTTGAGATGGAATGCTTAAGTTGGAGTGGATGTTAGTGCTAGAATGTCAGCCATTTAAATGAAATATTCTCTTGTAATGGAAGAAACAGCTTTAATCAGCTTCACTTAGACGTGAGAGGGAAATGGGTTTTGATGATCAAAGGAAAGCTTAATCAACTATAAACACACTCTTAGAATAATGGAAACATTACACAGTAAGCCATTGCATTTTAGATCAAGCATCTAATGCATAATAAACATGAAGGTGATCCATGTTATGTTTATTGTTATATTCTACATTCTCCTTTGCAGTTTTTCAGACTATTATTACTTTACTTCATTCAAATATTAACAATGCAGAACTGGTGGATCATTTCAGGTCAGAAATGCTACAAATAGATTTGTATACTACGGTAGAAACTAGGTAAGAGTGAGGACAGTTTTTCAATACAAAATTGGCCAATCCAAATAATTGTGAACTGCTTAAAGTACAAAATGTTTATATCGTCACCTGGAGTTTCTGCATTGGCTCTTCCTGCCTGAAATGCGATGAAAGGTTAGTGGCATTCTTATACAAATGATATTAACATGAAGATCAGTAGAGCTAGTTTAGAACCTTTGATTTTATTTTTCATATAGTTATAGCTTCCAATGGATAACATTTACCATTTGAGATTTGATATGACTGAAGAGTTGGGATAACCACATCTGTTGATTTAGGCAACAATTCAGTGGTTGGTTTGGCAGTACCTGTGCAAATTGTGGTGAGTGACAAACATCCTATCAATTACCTGTACATTTCAAAAACTAGAACCTAAAGCAATATTGATTGGCAAGAGCATTAAGACAATTTTATTTCAAATTTAGTACGATGCTATTCTACACACAAGATAAAAACAAGATGACAGGATTGATTAACAGGCATCATTGAATTCACAGAATGATTTTAAAACAAAACTGTAAAAGTCAGGTGAATATGTGACCACATGTCATTGGATGGTTATGAACATGCCTGACTACTCAGTTACAGCTATGATTATAATGCACCACATATTCCAATGGTATTTGGGATCCTTGTGGACAAGAAAGATGGTTTAAAAAATACACTCCTACCACTCATTGATATTTTCAATCAAGAATCTGTTCCACATGCATTCATCAGAGGTAAACAGTGGTCTTATGGTTCACCACCACCTTCTTAAGAGCAGCTAGACATGTGCAATAGACTCTGTCACAGCCAGTGATGTTTCCATCCCATTAATGCGGAGGTTCCGGTGTTAGACTGGGGTGGATAAGGTCAGAAATCACACGACACCAGGAGAAAGTCCAACAGGTTTATTTGAAAACACAAGCTTTTGGAGCCTTGCTTATTCTTCAGGTGTTAGTGAGAGAGGTGGCATCAGACACAGAATTTATAAGTAAAAGATCAAAGGGTCACGCAACTGATGAGGATGTATTAAACAATCCTAAGATGCTGTTAAGTCTTTAACCAGTTAGAAGAATTTAATTAATTAATATGTATATGTAAAAACCCAAATTCCTTTCAAGTCACTGCCCTGAGAGAACTAAAGGTTTTATTAATGTAAAGAAAAGGTGATACCTAACGTACATTGTCTGACCTAAAATAATTTCTGATCTTGTACATCCCATTAATGGACAAAAATGGAAGTCGGGTGCTAGGTGGGTAGGGTGACAGGTAAGTAATAGAGGGCTTAATGTAGGGCAGAGATGATGGGGAAGTTGAAAGGGAACTGGGGATGTAAAAGTTTGGGGGATGTGCAGTTGGGGAGGTCAACAGTGGTGTGTCAGGGGGCTGGGGTCAGTTTAATAGTTATCAAGATGTGAGGGTAGGTTTTTAATGCTTTAACATTTCATCAAAAAAGTAAGAACTAGGAGCAAGAGTAGGCAATTCAGCCCCTTGAGCCTGCTTTGTCATTCAATACAATCATGGCCGATCTCACCTCAGCCTCAATTCCACTTTCCTGCCCATTGTCCATAACCTCCAATCCATTACTAAGTAAAAATCTGTCTATCTCCTCCTTAAATTTACTTAATGTCCTGGTTTCTTCCATACTCCAAACAGTGAATTCCACAGATTTATGACCCTTCGAGAAAAGTCACTTCACGTCATCTCTGTATAACATGAATAGTGATGTTCCAAACACAGACCCATGTGGAAATCCACTAGTCATCAGCTGCCATCCTGAAAATGGCCTCTTCATCTCCACTCTCTGCCTTCTGTCTGTCAGCCAATCGCTGTCTATGCCAGTACCTTACCCCTAGCTACATGGACACTTATCTAATTCAGCAGCCTCCTGCGCAGCACTTTGCCAAAGACCTACTGGAGATCCAAATAGATCTATTCAGTTCATCTGCCATTTCTTTGTTCCCCATTACTACTTCCCCAGAATCATTTTCCAGTTGTCCAATGTTCACTTTTGCCTCTCTCTTTCTTGTTAACCTATCTAAAAAAAAAGACAGAGATAAAAGGTACTGCAGATGCTGGAAAATCCGAGATAACAAGGCGTGGGGCTGGATGAACACAGCAGGACAAGCAGCATCATAGGAGCAGGAAAACTTGACGTTTCGGGCCTAGACCCTTCTTTAGAAATGGGGGAGGGGAAGAGGGTTCTGAAATAAATAGGGAGAGAGGGGGAGGCGGATAGAGGATGGATAGGTGGAGAGGATAGGTGGAGAGGAGGCAGACAAGTCGAAGAGGCGGGGATGGAGCCAGGAAAGGTGAGTGTAGGTGGGGGGGTAGGGAGGAGATAGGTCAGTCCAAGGAGGACGGACAGGTCAAGGGGGCAGGATGAGGTTAGTAGATAGGAGATGGAGGTGCGGCTTGAGGTGGGAGGAGGGGATAGGTGAGAGGAAGAATAGGTTAGTGAGGCAGGGACGAGCTGGGCTGGTTTTGGGATGCGGTTGGGGGAGGGGAGATTTTGAAGCTTGTGAAATCCACATTGATACCATTGGGCTGCAGTGTTCCCAAGCAGAATATGATTTGCTGTTCCTGCAGCCTTCGGGTGGCATCATTGTGGCACTGCAGGAGGCCCAGGATGGACATGTCATCGGAGGAATGGGAGGGGAAGTTGAAATGGTTCGCGACTGGGAGGTGCAATTCTTTGTTGCGAACTGAGCGCAGGTGTTCTCTACCTCAAGCTGCTCCAAAAAAAACCACCTTGTAGACATTCCACAAATTCCTTTTCTTGGGACCTTTTACCAGTCTGATTTTCTCAGCCCATCTGCATATCGAACTCCCCGATGGTTATTGTAATAGTACGTTTCCTACATGCCTTTCTATCTTCTGATTTATTGTCATCCCCACATCTTGACTACTGTAGGAGGCCTGTACGTAACTCCCATCATTGTCTTTTCACCTTTGTAATTCCTCAAATCTACGCACACAGATTCTATGTCTTCCAACTATGTATCACTTCTTGCCATCAATTTAGTTTCATTTCTTCTTAACATGGCAACCCCGCCCCTCTGCCTGTCATTTCGATAGGATGTGTATCCTTGGATATTTAGTTCCCAATCCTGAACCCCGAGCAGCCACAATCTGTGCTTCAAGTTTATTCACATTGTTATGTGTACTGCATGCATTTAAGTAGAACACGCTCAGCCCTGCGATAACGGTTCCGCTTCTCACAGTTGTCCTCTTATCTGCAGTGCCTGAAGTTAAATTCCTGACCCTTTCCATTCCATCTCTCCTTTTCCTAGTTCTGGAAACTTTAATAACCTCTATTGAGCCCTTTCCCCGTAACTTTTTCCATAATTTTCCATGCAACTTAGGCTAACCCTCATCCCCATCTATTTATTCTAAAACCCTTTTCCACAGCCCTAGTTATGCAATTTGCCAGGACTCCGATCCCAGCATGAGTCAGGTAGAATTCAACCATTGGAACATGTCCCTCCTTCCCCAGTACTAGAGCTGATGTCCCATGAATTCAAATCTGTTTCTCCCACACCAATCTTTGAGCCATGCATTTACCCCTTTAATCTCGTCGACCCATTGCCAATTAGCTTATAGTTGAGGTAGGAATCCAGAGATTGATACCTTTTTGGTTCTGCTTTTTAATTTTGACCCAAGCTGCTCATATTCCCTCAGCAGAAACTTTTTCTGCTTTCTACCCATATCATTGGTGCCTATGTGGAACACGACAACTGGATCTCATCCCTCCCATTCTTAAGTCCCCTGTAGCCCAGATGAGATACCTGAAACCCAGGCACCAGGTAGGCTACAAAGCCTTTGGGATTCTTGATCCTGGCCACAGAAAACATTGTCTATTCCCCTGACTGCATATAATCCCCAGTTAAAACTAAATTTCTCTCTTCTCTGCCCCCCACCCCCTTGAATGGTTCCCTGTACCATGGTACTATGGTCAGTTTGCTTATCCTCCCTACAGCCCTCACTCTCAAGCCTGAGCAAGAATCTCACACCTGTTAGACAAGTTCAAGGGCTGATATTACTTCAGCATTACCTCCTGGATTCCTCTACCTGTCTCATTCATAGTCATACCCTCCTGTCCCTCACCAATGACTCAATTTGATGTAGTTAATTTAAGGGGTGTGACCGCCTCCTGGAACACAGAGTCCAGGTAAATCTCCTCCTCCGTGATGTGTCACAGTGTTCGAAGCTCAGACTCTAGCTCATCATCTCTGAGCCAAAGTTCCTCGAGCAACCAACACTTGCTACAGATGTGGTCACTATGAGCCACTATGGGGTCCACCAGCTCCCACATCATGCAGGCACAACACATCGCCTGGCCCTGCATCTTCTTTTTATTTAGTTCTTAATTTAATTTTTTAAAGTTCCTATTGATTTTTTTTTCAGTTTGTAACCTGTATATATTTCTATTCACCTTCAAACTGAAAGTAACCTATCATAGGTAGTCAAATTAGTAGCTATTAATGTTTTCCTGTGATGTCACTTGCTTATGCTGAGCCCTCGATTCTGAGTTTCAATTTATTCCGTTCAAAAAACACTTACAAAAGATGAGCCAAAAAAGCATAGGAAAACCACCTCCTGCCCTCTGCACCAAAATCCCACCTAGCCTCTTAATTCACCGAACTGCACAATCACTCTGGTTATGTCTCATTCTGGAAGTAGTCTCTCTTTCCTGACAGTGTGCTGCTGTGGAGAAGAGGATTGATTTGTTATCTGTGCATGTAATGACTCAGAAAGCTGATGTCTTAACGATACTTTAATAAGAGTGAGTGTTGTGACTTTGGAGAGGATGCATAAAAGACTGAAGTTTCAGGGATGATGGACTTCATTAGTACAGATAGATTGGAGAAGCTCAGGCTGCTTTCCTTTAAGTAGTAAAGGTTAAAAGGAGATATATGGAGGAGCTAAAAACCATGAAAGGTCTAGATTGAGCAAATAGATTGAGAGAGCAATTGTTTCCACTGACAGAAAGGGTGAGAACAAAAAGACACTGATTTAAGATGAATGGCAAAAGAACCAATGGCAACATGAGGAAAACATTTTATGCAATTTGTATTAGACTGTCTTAGATGTGATGGAGGCCAATTTAATCAAGGCTTTCAAAAATTACTTGGATTACTTATCTGAAATGAGAAAAAATACAGGCTTATAGGGAAAAGGCAGGAGAGTGAGAGTGAGTGGGGTGTTTTTTTCAGTATGTTGATATGACAATGACAGAAATAATACATGTTTTCAATGTTAGCCATGTGTGCTCTGATTGTCTTCAGCCCTTTGGTAAAATTTTTGCTGATGCTTCATCTTGAACTAGGCAATTTTCATTTTTGTCAGTGGTAATTTATCGTTGTCTTCCACTCCTAAGTCTACCTTAGCTAGCGCAGGAATCAAACTTACAGTGTGCTGTGTTGGTGTTATTCTGAACCATTATTAGCCATCTGGCCAACTTAGCTGGCTCACTGTTGGTCCTGCTGGGAAATTTCTTTATACTTCTTTGTGACAGCAATATTTAGTATTTAATAATTTAGGGACCCCATAGTTGCTGATCATTTATAGAATTAAAATGCTTTACTAGCTCTGTAATCAGCCATATCACAATTTTATTTTTGTTTCTTCAAAACCTTGAACATATATTACAGTAGACTCCTGTTTTGTCAAGGACAAAACTCCCTTTTCATTCCAATACTTGGGTCTAGCCAATTCCCTTCTTTGGTTTTATCAACAAACACACTCCATTAAGCTTTCTGTCAATGTGTATAAAAATTTAGGAAAATTATCATCTGAAAGTAGTGCTCACATTAATTCCTTCTTTTCTCTTCCCACGCCTCTTGGCACATAATAAGCCAGACAAACCAAGTGCTTATGTCTGTTCTCATAGTTAATTTTTCCTGAAACAAGTTGTGAGCTTGTAACCAGAATGTATAGCTTGATGCCATCACTCCATATCAAACATGACTCATCAGGAGACTATTTTACTGTCTGTCATTGATGCATTAGAAGAGTTCACAGTGTTATGATCAACCTGTCTGGTCATGTTATTAACACCCATTCGTGACCATCAAGTCTTGTATTAAGGTTCAAGCCTGAAGCTCCTGGCTCAGAGTCAAGGACATTACTTGTTGTGCCACAAGACCACCCCATTGTATGACTTACTAGGTGGTAAATACCATTAACATTCAGAACTGTTGACTGGAATATGTAAATAATTGTATTGATTCTAGTTCTTCTCAGTAATAGAAGGCATATATAAATTGTGTATAGCTGAACAACTATTCACATTTTTTTTTACAAAGACTTATTTCATGTAGCGATACAATGGAGTAGAACTGAAATAATGCCCACAACCATCTGACTATGAGGCAAGAGTATTCCAACTGAGCTGTAGCTGACACATTAGTCGAGATTATATGGTCATGTCCCAGCATGGGGTTGAAGCTATGATCTGACTCAGAGGTGAGAGTGCTACCATTGATGGAAGACAATATTTAAAGTGGGGTCCTGCTCATCACAGAACCACAGAATGATAGAAATACTATTGCGCAGAAGGAGGACATGCTGATTATTGTATTTGCCCTGATATTATGAGCATTTTGACATATTGCCAAACTCCTGCTTTTTACACATAACCCTGCACATTATTTCTGTTTAAACATTTATCTAATACTCTCTTGTTTACCTCAGTTGAACCTGTCTCAATTACACTTCCAGGCAGTGAGTTCTTGACCCTAACTTCTCTAGAGATGTTCCACCTCACATTTGTTTCTTTTACAAAACACCTTAAATTTGTTTCCTCTGGTCCTCAATCTTCTTACAATCAGGAATAGTTTAACACTATCTATTCTGTCCAGACCCTTCATGATTTTGAAAACTTATATCAGATCTCCTCTTAGCCTTCTCCTGCCCAAGGAAACCAACCCCAACATTTCCAATCTATGCTCAGAATTGAAGTTTCTCATCCTTGGAACTGGTCTCATGAACTTGTTTTGCGTGCCAGTATGTTTAGTTCCTTCCCAAAGTGTGGCACCCATACCTGTACAAAATCCCTGCTCTTGTACTGTATGCCCCTATTAATGAAACCTAGAATATTGTACTCTTTATTCACTATTGCCACTAGCTGTCCTGCCACCTTCAATGATTTAAGCACATATGTGGCCAACTGTTCTTCTGCAAACCTTTTCAAATAGTTGCCTTCAGTTTACACTGTCTCTTCATGTTCTTTCTACCAAAATGAATCATCTAGCACTGCTCTGTATTGAATTGTATTTGCCATCTATCTGCATACTCTTCCAACATGTCAATGTCCTTTTGAAGTTCTATTTGTCCTCCTTAATTTATAATTCTGCCAAACTGGTTAACCACAATTTTAAATAGCAAATGACAAGGACACCGGCTCTAAGTTTTTAAATCTTTAAATTTACAGGTTGTGTTTAATGTTGTAGTAGGGATCCGATTTCTCACTTTAACGAGAATAGCTTCCCACGCTTTTAAGCAGTTTTTAATGAGGTAGCTTCCCTACCAGGCCAAACTTGACATGGTCCATGATAATGTCCAAAAGATGCGCAGGAGTCGATGTAAATGGTTTCTATTTGCTTGTGGGCCAGAAGCTCTTGATCTCTTGCCTTTCTATTATGACAATACTATGGCTTTCATGTGTGCATTTTGTCCTGACTTTTTTTTTGAAGAAATGTTTTAAGGCAGAGTTGTCCAGCTGTCAATTAAAAGCCAAAAAGGTAAACAGATTGTGACACCTTGGGTGTTTTTTAAAGGTAAGAAAAATAGAAGCAGCCTAAATGGGTGGGGCAAGCTCCCACAAAACTAGGACTTTTAGTTTTTACAAGCAATTCTAACCCCACTGCGAAGCCTCTTCTAAGGATGCCTACCCTGAAGAAGTTACCCTCCTCCCTTCAGACAAACCTCAGGGAATCTCTCTCCCACTGCAACTCTCTCATAATCTCCTCTGCCTCCTCTCCACCTATCCTCTCCTCTATCCGCCTCCCCCTCTCTCCCTATTTATTTCAGAACCCTCTTCCCCTCCCCCATTTCTGATGAAGGGTCTAGGCCTGAAACGTCAAGTTTTCCTGCTCCTATGGTGCTGCTTGAGCTGCTGTGTTCATCCAGCCCCATGCTTGTTATCTCGGATTCTCCAGCATCTGCAGTACCTTTTATCTCTTTTAGTTTTTAGTTTTCAGTCACAGTTGTTGCTGGGTCTTGAGGCTGGGTGGAAGCTGCAGTACGTCTCTCCCTACTACTCTGCCTCTCAAAGCTTTCTCTTGATGTTTTCATTCCTGGACTGGAGTTACAAGTGAGAAAATCTGTTTGACTGAAGTTGCCTTTTTCCAAGGGTGTGTTTATGGGATGTTACTACATTTGAATAGTTACTGTTTAGTAGTTAAATAATCTATTATTTTGTTAAGTTTTCCAATTTAGTTAAGTTTTATTGTATTTTAACTACAATCTATGAATAAAGTGCATTTTGCTTCAAATCTGGTAGTTTGACTAATCGACTTGCATCCGGAACTTGGCAGATAACCTGGCACTTATCTTTAAAATAAGAAAAAGCTAGGGTCTAGGTTATCTTCTGAATATTTTGAGGGGATTTAGTCTGGTCCATACCACAATGAACTGGGTCCCTCTTTCCATGAACTATGTGACTGCTGGTGAGTGGTTCCGAGCAAACTTTACATCCAAAACTTTGATTTGACCTAACAAGCATGGGGCTGGATGAACACAGCAGGTCAAGCAGCATCATAGGAGCAGGAAAACTTGACGTTTCGGGCCTAAACCCTTCATCAGAAATTGGCAAGGCAACAAGACCTCATGCTAGGTATAAGTTTGATCTTGAAAATGAAAATTAGCAACTCTAAGCAGAATTCATCTCATCAGCACCTTCCAAACCCTTGGTCGCTTCCATCTAGAAAGACAAGGACAAAGACATGGGAAGGCAACTACCTGCAAGTTCTTCACCAAGCCACTCACCATTCTGAGGTGGAAATATATCATCATTCCTTCATTGGTCAAAATCCTGGATTTCCCTCCCTAAGGGTATTATGCATCAACTCACAGCAGTTCAAGAGGGAGCTCACATCACCTTCCCAAGGGCAACTAGGAATGGGCAATAAATACTGGCCAGCCAGCTATGCCCACATCCCATGAGAGAATTTTAAAAATTTAGTAATGGAGAGATTGTAGAAGGCTAAACAAATCATATTGGGCACTAAGTGTCTTCGGCTCAACCTGGTTATCAGATCCCCCTTTTTATCCTCCATGTCTGTTTCCACCTGGCACCCCCTGGAAAGCCCAACATTAATGATCCCCCAAATATTCCCACCCACAATCTGGCGTTATAACTGACACTCTTATCGTTACCCCTGAGCACCATCACAACCGCTTAGTACTGCCTACCAATTCGATACACATCCCCTTGTCATGGCCTTGGTGGTAATAACTGCCTATAACTCCCACTCCCACAGCATTACATGTCCTCCCATGCACTACTAGCACCACCCCATTTTTTATGCTTGTACCATTTCCATCCTAGGTTGCTGCCTCGGATGCCCAGATTGAATTCCTCCACTTCCCTGCCACAACAGCGTCCCCTGATACAATCATTCCACCTTGTCATTTATTGAGCTTACCTCCAGGATTGACTGTAATGTAACCCCTTGACTAACTTAGATGGACAGATCCAACTGATGAGAAACTAGACGCCTGACCATTCTCTGTACAGATTTCTGACTAAAGATCTGCAAATCCCTAACATGCACTGGTCCTGCTGGACTGTCTGTGGCCCAATTCCCTGACTATAGTGAGACATTGTCCCTGACCCTGACCTCTCCAAGCAGATGATTGACCATCTCTAAGCCCGTTGACTGTGAGGAGTCACTCCTATTGATTGACTGCATTGAGACCTTCAACTGATGGCAGCACCCCCATGACTTAATTAGAAGAGTACATCCCTTCTGTTTTGAGATCTGGTCATTTGATTGATGCATAATGTGATATGTTTGCTGCAGGGTCATGCTGTGGGTACGAGACTGATGCAGCACGTTTCAGTACAGCTGAATATCCAACCCATTGACTGCCATGGCTGTCAGCAGCCATTAAACTGCCCAACTCTGTGTCTGGACTGAACTGCAGGGCAACACAAAAGTATTGTAAGCCTTTAAGGTCTTGCTAAGTAGGCATATTGCGAATAGCAAGGTGAGAAAAGGTAAGGCAAGGAAAGGCAAGGATGCTGTGAGCATTCAGGGAGGTGCAAAGTGAGTGTAGGAGAAGAGAGTAAGCAAGAATCCCTGGTATGTTCCCTGGTCAAATCCTTGAGCTGGTCCCTGTCCCTGGGTGTGAAGTGTCCTTATAGCAGCATTGCAAATGAGAGGTGCCAGTGAGCTCCAAAGTGAAGCACTGAAGTGTAAAAGTGTACTATAAGTGGATCAGGAATGCAGTGAAGCTGGTATGTGTTGGATGCTATCCGTTGCGGAGGTAGGTTTTGTGCAGGAGCTGCCCATGAACTGAGTTCTGAGATGTTTACTGCTACTCAAGATGAAGGCCTGGAGAAACAAGTGACAAGCTTGAGATAGCATGATCCACACTCCGAATTTCATACTGGGATTTCTCAGCTCCTAGTTTATATTTGGTGGGTGGCAGTGTAGGAGCTTGAATATTAGTGAGCCAAGATTAGGTAGAAATGAGAGTTATTGGTGTATGATAATCCATGATCTCCAACAGCTCAGGAGCGAGATTCTCTTCTCAATGTCTGGACTTGGGTTGGAAAACATAATGGTTTGATCTTGAAATCTAGAAGGGCGTGTTTGATAATTTGCCCAATTTTCCAAAATGCCCACATTGTTAAGGGCCTGGGAAAATTCCACCCCTCCTTAGATCTGGGCGCTAGTGCCAGTGTTCAGAGAGTTGTCTCACAGATTAGTCAAACAATAACATGACATTGTCATACTCAAGGAATCATACTTTGCCATTAATGTTCCGCACAATAGCATCATCATTCCTAATTACGTCTTGTCCATCAACAGGATAGACAGAGCAGGTGAAATATTGATATTTATTTGGGGGGGCAATTGACCTGGAAATCCTCAATATTGTCTCTTGACCACATGACATCTCAGGTATCAGGGCAAACGCAAACAAGGAAACAGCCTACTGATTAGTATGCACTGCACCCCACCCCCGCTAAGGCTGACGAAACACCACCACTTCAGGTTGAACACTATTTGTCAGGAGCACCGAGTGTGGCAAAGGTGTAAAATGTACCCTGGTGGGGGACTTCAGTGTTCATCACTAAGAAATGCCCAGCACAACCACTATTCGACTGAGCTGGTCAAGTTCTAAAGGATATAGAGATAAAAGGTACTGCAGATGCTGGAGAATCCGAGATAACAAGCATGGGGCTGGATGAACACAGCAGGTCAAGCAGCATCATAGGAGCAGGAAAACTTGACGTTTCGGGCCTAAACCCTTC
>JAHRHZ010000014.1:54124182-54176340 GCA_024137785.1 Ginglymostoma cirratum
TCGCGAACCATTTCAACTCCCCATGTCCATCCTGGGCCTCCTGCAATGCTACAGTGATGCCACCCGAAGGCTGCAGGAACGACAAATCATATTCAGCCTGGGAAGCCTGCAGCCCAAATGTATCAATGCGGATTTCACAAGCTTCAAAATCTCCCCTCCCCCAACCGCATCCCAAAACCAGCCCAGCTCATCTCCGCCTCCCTAACCTGTCCTTCCTCTCACCTATGCCCTCCTCCCACCTCAAGCCCCACCCCCATATCCTACCTACTAACCTCATCCCGCCCCCTTGACCTGTCCGTCCTCCCTGGACTGACCTATCTCCTCCCTACCTCCCCACCTACACTCACCTTTACTGGCTCCATCCCCGCCTCTTTGACCTGTCTGTCTCCTCTCCAGCTATCCTCTCCTCTATCCATCCTCTATCCGCCTCCCCCTCTCTCCCTATTTATTTCAGAGCCCTCTTCCCCTCCCCCATTTCTGATGAAGGGTCTAGGCCTGAAACGTCAAGCTTTCCTGCTCCTATGATGCTGCTTGGCCTGCTGTGTTCATCCAGCTCCACACCTTGTTATAACTGGTAAAATAAACATTGTTACTGAGATGAGTGGGATTTCAGTGGTCGGCTTTGCTTCTTCAGGATCCAAAGCTGTTTGCTGTTGTGTCCATGTGTCATGTTGAGCTATATTTCATGCGCTACTTAGTATTAACGCTTTCAGACCCATGAACCCTTTTGCAACAGTGTCTGACATAGTGGTGAACATGGCAACGGTGGTGTTCCCATGTGTCTCCTGTGTTTATCCCACTGGGTGGTAGATGTCACTGCTTTGGATGATACGATTGAATATGCCTTAATGAATCGGTATAGTGCATCTTGTAGATTGTATGCACTGCAGCTGCACATGTAGTGGAGACAGTAGTTATTTAAGGTTGTGGATGGAGAGAAAATCAATTGGACTGCTTCTTTCTGTATAATGTTAAGTTTCTTGAGTGCTCCAGGAGCTGCACTCACCAAAGCAAGTGGACGGAATTCCACTTCATTTCTGACATGAGCTTTGAAAATGGGGCAAAGAATTAGGAAGTCAGAAGATTTGTCATTTGTTGGTTATGTTAGTAATGTCCAACTTCTGACTTATTCTTGCAGCCACACCATTTATGGTCCAGTTAAATTTCTGGTTCATGGTGACCCTGTTCTTGGGGGGCTTGTCCAATAATGGGAGTGTCATCAAGAGGACGTGCCAGCATTCTCTTGTTGGAGGCAGTCATTTCCTGGCTTTTTGTGGTGCAAATATTACTTGGCACTTAACAGCTCAAGCTTGAATGTTGTCCAGGTCATGCTGTATGAAAGCATGACTGTTTCAGTCGCTGATGAGTTTGACAGTGTAACTTAACTCTGTGTAGTTGTCAGTAAACATTCTAACATCTAACATCGTAATAGAGGGAAGGTCATTGATGCAGCAGTTAGAACATAGAACATAGAACAGTCCAGCACAGTACAGGCCCCTCGGTCCATGATGTTGTGCTGAACTTCTACCCTAATCCTAAGGTCTATCTAACCTCCACCCCGACTTTATACTATCATCCATATGCTTATCTAATAGCTGCTTAAATGCCCCTAATGTGGCCGATTCCACTACTGTCTCCAGCAATGCATTCCACGCCTCTACCACTCTCTGAGTAAAGAACCTACCTCTGACATCTCCCCTGTATCTACCTCCACTCACTTTAAAACTATGCCCCCTTGTAATAGCTACCTCCACCCTAGGAAAAAGTCTCTGGCTGTCTACCCTATCTGTACCTCTGATTATTTTGTACACTTCTATCAAGTCACCTCTCATCCTTTGTCGTTCTAAAGAGAAAAGCCCTAGCCCTCTCAACCTTTCTTCATAAGACCTTCCCTCCGTTCCAGGCAACATCCTGGTAAATCTCCTCTGCATCTTTTTCAACGCCTCCACATTTTTCCTGTAATGAAGCGACCAGAACGGGACACAATACTCCAGATGTGGCTGAACCAGGCCTTTGTATAGCTGGAGCATAACTGCACGGCTCTTGAACTCAATCCCTCCATTAATGAAAGCTAACACACCATAAGCCCTCTTAACAACTCTATCTACCTGGGTGGCAGCTTTCAGGGAACTGTGAAGATGAACCCCAAGATCCCTCTGCTCCTCCACACTGCCAAGAATCTTTCCGTTAACCCTGTATTCTGCTTTTAAGTTTGTCCTTCCAAAATAAATCACCTCACACTTTTCAGGGTTAAATTCCATCTGCCATTTCTCAGCCCAGCTCTGCATCCTATCAACGTCCCTTTGTAACCTAGAATAGCCCTCCGCACTGTTCACAACGCGACCCACCTTTGTATCGTCCGCGAACTTGCTAATCCACCCGTTCACTCCTTCATCCAAATCATTTACAAAAATCACAAATAGAAGAGGACCCAGAACAGATCCTTGTGGTACACCACTTGTAACTGAGCACCATGCTGAATATTTACCGTCCACTACCACCCTTTGTCTTCTAAGGGTCAGCCAATTCTGAATCCAATCTGCCATATTTCCCCCTATCCCATGCCTCCTTACTTTCTGCATGATCCTACCATGGGGAACCTTATCAAACGCCTTCCTTAAATCCATGTATACCACATCCACTGCCCCACCTTCATCCATGTGTTTGGTCACGTCTTCGAAAAATTCAATAAGATTTGTGAGGCATGATCTACCCCTCACAAACCCATGCTGACGATCACGAATCAAACTGTGCCTTTCCAAATGATCATAAACCCTGTCTCTCAGAGCCCTTTCCAATAATTTTCCCACCACTGATGTAAGACTATCTGGCCTGTAATTTCCGGGGTCATCCTTATTTCCTTTTTTGAACAAGGGAATGACGTTTGCCTCTGTCCAATCTTCCGGCACTATACTTGTGGACAGTGAGGACGAAAAGATCATCGACAAAGGCCCTGCGATCTCTTCCCTCGCTTCCCATAGAATCCTTGGATAAATCCCATCAGGCCCAGGAGACTTAACTATCTTCAACGTCCTCAAAATTCCTAGCACATCTTCCTTACTAACATCCACCTCCTCTAGCCTACCAGCCTGTTTCACACTGCCCTCCTCTACAACCAGGTCTCTTTCAGTTGTGAATACCAAAGAAAAGTATTCACTAAGGACATCTCCTATCTCTTTAGGCTCCATGCAAAAATTCCCTTTACAATCCTTGACTGGCCCTACCCTTTCTCTGGTCATTCTCTTATTCCTCACGTACATGTAAAAAGCCTTGGAGTTTTTCTTGATCCTATCTGCCAAGGTTTTCACATGCCCCCTTATAGCTCTCCTAAGTTCTTTCTTCAGCTTCTTCCTGGATAACTTGTATCCCTCTGAAGCCTTTTCCATTCCTTGTTTCCTAAACCTTACATAAGCGTCCTTCTTCCTCTTAACCAGACATTCGACCTCTCTTGAGAACCAAGGGTCCCTCACTCGACTGCATCTTCCCTGCCTGCTAGGGACAAACATATCGAGCACACGCAGTACACATTCCTTAAACAATCTCCACATTTCAATAGTGATCTTCCCTGACAGCATCTGTTCCCAATTTATGTTACCCAGTTCTTGCCTAACAGAATTGTAATTACCCTTCCCCCAATTATAAACTTTACCCTGCTGTATGTACCTGTCCTTTTCCATGACTGTTGTAAAAGTAACAGAGTTATGAACGCTACCGCCAAAATGCTCTCCTACCAACAGGTCTAACACTTGGCCTGGTTCATTGTCAAGCACCAAATCCAAAGTGGCCTCTCCTCGTGTTGGTCTATCTACATACTGTGTCAGGAATCCTTCCTGAACGCACTGGACAAAATCCGTTCCATCTAATCTATTGCAACTAAAAAGTTTCCAATCAATATTTGGAAAGTTGAAGTCACCCATGACTACAACCCTGTGACTTCGGCACCTTTCCAGTATCTGCCTCCCAATCCTCTCCTCTACTTCTCTGCAACTATTAGGGGGTCTGTAAAAAAACCCCAAAAAAGTGACTGCTCCTTTCTTGTTCTGGACCTCAACCTAAACTGACTCTGTAGACATATCATTCTCGAAGTTGAAGGAGGATTTTGGATAGTGCCTGAAGGAATTCCTTCAATGAAGTTTAGACAGACAAAATAAGTTATCCATGTTGTCACTTCATTTTAGATCGTGTCACTGGAAAAACCTGTTGATATGACTCTTTGTCAGTGAAAATCTGCTTTACCATGAAAAACGATGGGCGGAACAGGGAACCTTATTAATTCCAGTACTGGGGCACCAAACAGTTAGCAAACATTATGATAACTTTGAATGGATTTTTTTATTGAATTGTGCTACTCCTCATATCATTTTGAACTTTTGTCCAACTGTACCCTTGGTGTTGACCTTCGGGATGCAAAGTTAAGTTGAATTGTACTAATTTGATATAATTGATCATTTGAGTTTCGTCTTGTTATACTCTGCAAACATTTCTGAAAGCTTTGAATTTAGATATTCTGACATAATCAGTTCTTTTCGCTTGTCCTCCACTTCAGGACTACTCACACCTAGTCCACATGGTGTCCAATTACACAGTAATGACATTAAATTTGCAATTTGCAATTGCTATGTATGTATATATATAGCTTATATATATATATATACACACACACATATATATATATGATATGGCAAGATGTTTCAGCTCTGTTCACTCAAATTAACTGGATATCCTCCGCTGAATCTATTGTTGACTTCTAATTAACTGACATTCCAGTGCCTTGTAATGTTGAAGTTCTAGGGCTAATTTGATGAAATGTTCAGAAATGACTCTTTTTGAAGCACGTGAGATCTATAAGTTCAGGGCAGTAATTGTAATCATTTCTTTAAAAAAGACATACTGCAAGTTTGTGTCTGTACTGAATGCCTGCAGCAATTTCACTGGATATACAAAAAGTACTTATATAACAGATAATATGTTTCATAGTGAATTTGCTGTACTCATCTATGCAATGTAATGGCCCCAGGGAAGGATTGAGAAGCTGTGGGGAGTGGATGGTTTAACAGATAGGAAAGTTTGGAATGGAGATTTTGCCATCTTCTTGAATCCCTGCGATCAAGCGTCAGCCAGGAAGGGTGCAGGATGACCTTCTTGCCTGGAGGACATTTGAAGCTGTTGAGGGCCACATAAAGCATTCTAACAGTGGTGACTGGGGTAGTCGTCCCTGAGACAGAGGCTTCAAGATGTGGGGATGGCTTATACTCAGGGACATTGTGTTCAATTGAGGGGCATGGCCTTAGATTGGGGGGAATCCTCAGGAAGGCATCCCCTGCCCTTGTTATTGACCTTCCGGTCCCCTCTTCGGTGCCTTCATGCCACCCCAACTATCTCTCTCCTGGGATCCATCAGTGATCCATGGCGAAGGTCTAAGTACAATACTGACAGTGGCTACTGCTCCCAGTAGAACTCTCAGTACTAGACTCCCAACAGATTCTACCTGGTTATGAGTTCCCATTGGCAGGACGTCCATCCTGCTTGGAACATTATTCAACAGGGGATGCAATGTTTTCCAGGTAAGTGACATATTGCCTTGAAATAGTGTTGGACCTCCCAAACATGTTCAATGCGGGTTCTCACTAGTTTTACCGTAAGTGGAAGTGCTGACAACCATGACTCATTGATAGTCATAGAGTCACAGAGTCCTATGGCACAGAGACAGGCCTTTCGGTCCAAACTGGTCTGTGCCAACCAAAATGTCCGTCCATGCTAGTCCCATTTCCCTGCATTTGGCCCAAATCCTTCTAAAACTTTCCTGCCCATGTATTCATCCAAATGCTTTTTGAATGTTGTTAATGTACTCGCCTCATCCACTTCCACTGGCAGCTCATTCCATATGCGTACCACCCTCTGTATAAAAAGGTTGCCCCTCAGGTTCCCATGTATTCTTTCCCTTCTTACTTTAAACCAATGCCCTCTTGTCCTTGATTCCCCAACCCTGGGAAAAAAACTGAATGCATTCACCCTATCCATGCCTTTCATGATCTTATACACTTCTATATGATCGTCCTCAGTCTCTTACACTCTAAAGGAAGTCCTAGCTTATCCAACATCTCCATATAACTCAGTTTCTTGAGTCTGGGCAACATCCTCGTAAATTTCTTCTGCATTCTTTACTGTTTAATAACATCCTTCCTATAGCAAGGTGACCAAAGCTGAACACAATACTCTTTGTGCGGCCTCACCAACATCCTGTACAACTGCAACATAACTTTCCAACTTCTATATTCAATGCCCAGACTGATGAAGGCCAGTATGCCACAAGCCTTCTTCACTGCCCTGTCTACCTCTGACTCCACTTTCAGAGAACCATGCACCTGAACTCCAATGTCCCTCTCTTCCACTATACTCCTTTAAGGCCCTCCCATTCACCATGAAACTGTTACCTTCGTTTGACTTTCCAAAATGCAATACCTCACAATTATCTACATTAAACTCCATTTGGCATTTCTCAGCCCACTTCCCCAGCTGATCAAGATCCTGCTACAATTTCTAATAACCTTCCTCACTGTTCATGATACCACCTATTTTAGTGTCATCTGCAAACTTACTAATCATGCCTTGTACATTCTCATCCAGATCATTGATATAGATAACAAACAGCAATGGGCCCAGCACCGACCCTTCAGGCACACCACTAGTCACAGGCCTCCAGTCCGACAGGCATCCTTCCACTGCTTCCTACCATCAAGCTAATTGTGTATCTAGTTTGTCAAATCACCTCGGATTCCATGTGATCTAACCTTCCAGAACAGCCTACTATGTGGAACCTTATCAAAGGCCTTACTGAAATCCATTTAGACTACGTTTACCGCCCCGCCCTCATCAACATTCCTGGTCACTTCATCAAAGAACTCTAACAAATTTGTGAGGCGTGGTCTCCCACACATGAAGCCGTGCTGACTACTTGTAATCTAACCCTGTCTTTGTAAATGCATGTATATCTTATTCCTCAGAATCTTTTCAAGAAACTTACCTACTACAGATGTTAAGCTTACTGGTCTATAGACTGATCTGTAGACCAGTAAGCCCAGATAGCACTCTCACCCCTGAGAGAGAAAGGTGTACATTTAAATCCACCTCCAGGAGCTGAGCACAAAATCTGAATGGACACTCCATTTCCATATTGAGGAAGTTCTGCACTGTCAGCAATGCCTTCTTTCCATTGAGATGTTAAACCCATGACTGCCCTCTCAGGTGGATCTCAAAGATGGTGCTGTTATAATGTAGAACAGGGGAGTTGTCTATGGTGGCTTAGCTAATATTTATTCCTCAACCAACATTATAAATACAGATTATCCAGTTGCTGTCAAATCGCCATTTGTGGTCGTTTGTCAGCTGGAATTTGACTGTTGTGACCCCTGCATTAAAATAGTTGCTTCACTATAAACTTATTTCATTGGTTGGAATGTCCTGAGGTCATGCAATCTTTCCTATCTCCCCAAACTGTATTACGTGTGAGAGATATTTCATTCTTTTTGTGCTACTTGTTCCTATTTATCTGTGACTCAGTACCTCTCGTGTACAGAATCTTTGTACAACTAATTATTTTGAAACTCATCTACAAGCACAGAACTGAGATTGGGCATTCTAGCATTGTCCCGAATTTGGTAAGAAATACATGTTCTGGAAAAGTTGAGGAAAAGCACTACTTGCATCTCGGGCACCTGGAGCTCATTCACAATACCTACGCTTTTTGATCCAACACAACTCCTTTATTATGTCTGAAAAGATCTATCTAAATTGTGCTGCTTATTTAGTCCTGATCTGCAGGCAAATTTCAGCTAACAGGCAGCCTTTTCCATTTAAACAAAAATCAAACTCATACTAATTTTAGATGTCACCAGCTCATTACAAAACAAAACTGAGCATAATATCCAGATTACTCAGGCAATTGAAATGGAGTCTTTGAGTCATAGAGTCATAGATGTTTTCAGCACGGAAAGAGGCCCTTCAGTCCAACTTGTCTATGCCATCCAGTTTTCACAATTAATAAAGTCCCACTTACCTGTGTTTGTCTATATCCCTCCATACCCATCCTGTCCATCTACCTGTCCAAATGTTTCTTAAATGAGGAAATTATATTTGCATCCACCACCTCCTCTGGCAGCCTGTTCCAGACACTCACCAACCTCTGTATGAAACAATTGCCCCACTGGACCCTTTTGTATCTCTCTCCTTATATAGGATGTGCCAAAGGGCTAACAGTTAATGATGATATTCGACAGCTGCATGAGAAAATAGATTGTACAAGATGGGAAAATAGGCTGGGCAAGTTCAGAATAATACTTTACAAGCTGCATGACCTTAAATGAGTCTTGTGAACATTCCTTTACGAGCCAAAGATGACACCTGCACCTGTTTTCCCATCCTGTGCTTTCTGTACCAGCAGCAGTTTTGTCTTGCTGTATCTGTTTTCTTTGTGCTAGCTGTTTGTTACACTGTATAAGAGAAAGACAGTTTTGTTCCAAGCTGCTGATGCTGCTGCAGGACTTCACCTCGGCTCAGAATCACCAACAGTACCAGGAATGAACCTAAGCCTCCAGACCAGCCATCGGTTGAAGGGACCCCGACAGGCAGAAGAACACATGAGACTTGTTGCTTTTTCGAGAAAGGTGTGAAACTTGTTTTCTCCCCTCTTTTCTTTTCCATTTGTTATTACCAATATAATCATTTATTATTGCCATTATAATCATTATTCTTACTTAATAAACATTCATATTGAAGCAAATTGCTGTAGTCGAGCCTTCTCTTAATTATATTTACCCATACCTGAAAAGAACCGCTTGGATACACACTGTGATTCACCTCACCCTGCTCATGTTAAAATTATACCCTCTAGTTTTAGGCTCCCCTACCATGGGGACAGGCTGTTGGCTATCTACCTTAACTATGTCTCTCATAATTTTACAGACCTCTACAAGGTCACCTCTCAGTCTATTACTCTCCAGAGAAAAATGTCGCAGTCTAACATGCCTTTGCTTGTAATATAAACTTTCCAGTCCAGGGACCATCCTAGTAAGTCTTTTCTACACACTTTCTAATTTAATATTACCCTTTTGAAAGTAGGGCGACTAGAACTGCATGCAGTGCTCCAAATGCGGCCTTACTAATGTACAGCTGCAATAAGATATCCCAACTTCTGTATTCAATGCTCTAACATTTGGGAGCAAGCACACTGAAAGCTTTCTTCACTACCCTGTCTAACTGCAACTCTACTTTCAAGGACCTATGAACCTGCACCCCTAGATCTCTTCTATAACACTCCCCAGGGCCTTACCATTGACTGTGTAAGTCCTGCCCTGGTTTGACTTACCAAAATGCAACGGCTCACATTTATTTAAATTAAGATCCATCTGCCATTCCTCAACCCACTGGTCCAGTTGATCAAGATCTCACTGTATTTCCAGATAGCCTTCTTCACTGTCCACTATATCACCAATTTTGGTGTCATCCGCAAGCTTACTAACCATATCTCCTCAAGTCTCATCCAAATCATTTATATAAATGAGGAATAACAGTGGACCCAGCACCAATGCCTGTGGCACGCCACTGGTCACTGGCCTCCAGTCTGAAAAACAACCCCCGACAAGTAAATACACAAAACTAGCCACTGAAACCTTATTTGCCATGTATGACACTTAACCTAAGAAAATGAAACAATTGTCACAGAGGATGGAGGATCAGTGGCTGAGTTTCTTCAGTATAAGGCATGAATGATGTTATGGTTGCTAATGTTGACTGGATGTCTTCCTGGACAATTCATTGTATGAATTCCTCTTTCTAGTCATCCTGACAATATGTTTCCCTTTTCAGTGTAATCATCCTTGCGCTACATAACATTTCCAAAACAAATGGAAAGCAAACAGAATCTACACTACCTGATTGATTGTTCAGAATTATACTGTCAAGCAGTCTTTTCTGATTCTATAATTTTATAATTGATGAACAAACTGTTTGATTACTGTTTAAATGTCCCTGTGATTTTTCTCCTATGTCGCTTCCAGAAATATCTTGAGGATAACATTCAACTCCTGAAAATTCTAGGGTGGCATGGTGGGTCAGTGGTTAGCACTGCTGCCTCACAGTGACAGAAACCTGGGTTCAATTCCACCTTCAGGCAACAGTCTCTGTGGAGTTTGTACATTCTCCTTGTGTCTGCATGGATTTCCTCTGGGCGCTCTGGTTTCCTCCCACAGTCTAAAGATGTGCAGGTTAAGGTGGATTGGCCATGCTAAATTGCCCATAGTGTTCAGGGATGTGTAGATTAGGTGGGTTATAGTGGGATGGGTCTGGGTGGGATGTTTGAGGGTTAGTGTGGACTTGTTGGGCCGAAGGGTCTGTTTCCACACTGTAGGGATTCTATGACATGATATTCAGTGACAGATTTGCTTCCAGAATTTCCAGGATCATGGTTCTACCACGGTATTGATTGAAGAGGAACAAATAATTCTCCAAATGTCCTGACAACATTTATCCTCAAACTGATTAGTTGATCATTATTTCATTTTTCTATGTGTTTCCTACATTTATTCAGTCACAGGAATGTAGACATCACTTGCTCAGCCAGCATTTATTGTCCATCTGTAACTGTGCCAGAGGTAGTGGTAGTGACCTGCTTTCTTCAGCCACGGCAGTCTTGATGTGTAGGAACACCCACATTGCTGTAAGGGAAGGTGTTCCAAGATTTTGAACCAAGTTCAATGAATATACAGCAATACATTATCAAGAGAGTCTGATGTAACTTTTGAGAAGAACTTGCAGCTGGTGATGTACACATGCATCTGGTTTCTTTATCCTCCCGAGTAATAGCGGTCATAAGTTTGGAAGGCGCAGTCTGAGGGGCATTGGCAAATTGTTGAAGTGCATCTTATCAATGGCATATACTGCTGCCATTGTGCCTGATGATGAAGGAAGTGAAAATTAAAGATGGTGGATGGAGTACCAATCAAGCTGGCTGCTTTGTCCTGGATTGCATCCAGCTTTTGCAGTGTTGTTGGAGTTACATCCATCCAGACAAGATGGGAGTATTCCATCACACTCCTGAACTGGGCCTTGTTGACGGTGAACAGACTGTGGGGAGATAGATAGGATTATTTGCCACAGATTCATAGTCATGTAGCCATAGTATTTGAATGGCTGGACCAGTTTCTGCTCAATGGAACTCACAAGATGTTGTTAGTGAGGGAAGTTAGTGATGGTAATGCCATTGAACATCAAGGGGTGACAGTTACTTTCTCTCTTATTCGAAATAGTCATTGTCTGGCAGTTGTACGGGGTAAATTTTATTGGCCGCTTGCCAGCCCAAGCACAGCTTGAGACACCTTGCCATGTTAAAGTTGGTTGCTTTCGCTATATGGTAACATATTAAACATACATAAAAATACTTTGGGATATCCTGTGCTCTTGTAAGGTGCAAAATAAATGTCAGCCCTTGCCCTTCTTTTCAATGTTTTTGATAATATCGATCATCATACTTTATGTTCATGCTATTTTTGCAAATATTGATAAGTAATAAATTCACAGGGTTAATCTCAAGAGATGTATGATGTATGATGTATGCTTTGTAAAATAACACTGGGCTGTTTAAAAAATTCTTATTCCATTTTATTTGCTTCTGAGATTATTCTTATAGGAGAATTTGTTTATATTATATATTTTCTTTTTAAAAATAATCCTATATAACCGCTTTGCATCATTTGTACAGTCAGAGAAATAGTAAATCTGCAAATAGATTTCAAAACACTGAAGCAGCAAAGAATAGTAGATGTTTTATAATTGGGTTAAATTAGGCATTCAGTTGATACAGGAAAAATGAAGTCACTAATATGTTGGCTACACTCATTTGCTGATTCGGAATAATAAAATGATTGAGGGTTATTGAGGTGGATTTTTTCTGTTCCCTCTCAAATGTAAAAAAAGGTGCATCAGCAAAATGTCTCAGCTGCAGCATGGTACTAGTAAGAAGTGGTCTTCAATAACAGAAGGTGAATTGAAATTACAGATGGCTGAAATAAAAATCATTGCTTCTGAACGCATAAAACTAGAATGTTAAAAATAATTAAATAAAGTTATTTGATGATTAAGTTGATCAAAAATGTGAACAGATATGTATTCCAAACCATGATGCCAAACCTAGAATTAAAGTAATATCTATTTTGCTTTGATGGAGTCAGGATTAGATGGCCCTGATTACTCACTTATGATATTTCATATCTATCAGCCATTAAAATTAAATGCTTTAAACTTCAAGTGACTCAGCTGATTATGGTATTGGATAGCTAAGCTCTCCAGATCAGGATGATTGCAGACTTAATTTCTCTGATTTGTTTTGAATTAGCTGGTCCCAGCTGAGATGAGGCAAGTTTGTGATGATTGTCCCACAGTGTTCACCAGTTGAGAAGAAGAGAATTGAATCTAATTCTTCATTTTGGAACACTACTGTATAACAAAACATTCTGATGCAACATCAAACAGAAAATGCTGGAGGTACTGAAATACTGTGCAGCTGAGACAGCATCTGAGGAGATATTTTGTAAAAATATGCTTTATTCATAAAATATCTAAAAACTCTTTCCAAAACATTTGAAATTAGACCTTATGGAAAATGCAATAAAATAGAACTTCTTTTCATTGAGCGTGTTATACTTTTATGTGTCTCAATGCCATTGCAATACATGTGACATTTACTCTAAACATTCAGTGACAAGCACACACCCTGAGGTGCTTTTTAACCTACCAGCCCCTTAGAATACTACAGCTGAAAGGCCATAGAACATAAAGTTCTGCAGCATGAAAGTGCTTGGCATGAACCTGTACAAAAACCACTATATCTGTCTCCAGACCTTTATTGCAAAGTCACATTCCGGAAGGAGGATTGTGAAGGAGGTGCAGAGAGCCTGGGCGTGCATTGGCAATCTGACAGGTGTGCCCTTCTCATCACCAGTCAAGTTACATCTTGGCATTTATTTAAAAGTTCTGGAATTGGTGTTTCAGGTCAACGACTGGCATACTTGATTATATGAGCAGGTTAGATTTGATTTCTTCAACCATCCATTTAATCACGTCATAGTAAAAGAAGAGAAAAATAGCAGCAAAGAAAGGAAAGTAGCGTCCACAAAAATATTTTATGATACCTTGTTTTAGGCATTAAGTACCACTATATAAAATCACTTCACTAACTGTAATTAATCCAATTGTAATACAACACAGAGAGGAAATTTAAGGGATAATTTGTTAATTTACTTGATTGCATTTTTGTGACAAATAATTGAAAATGCAAATACAAGAGATCAGCATACCTTGCTGGGGGAATGTAAATTCATTAAAAAACATAACCTTTGCCATTTAAGTCTTAAGTCACAGAGAAGAAAATAAGGTCTTTATATCATCATCATCATATTAAAGAGAAAGATATTTTGCAACATATACAAATTATTGTAACAAAACAAAACACATCAAAAGTGCATAATAGGAGTTGAGCTCCAGAATTAGTTGGCATTGATTTAAATATGAACATTACTAGCTGAAAGTTAGAAAAATCTAAGTTTTGTATTTAACATAACATCTTGACAAGCTATTAAGTTATCAATTAACTCTGCAAGTTAAATAGCATTACAGCAACGGCATAAAACCCCATCAATTTATCGACAGATAAATGATGTGCTGCAACAGTTTAGTTTTAGCTCTGGCTTCTGGAAGGGGTGAGGAACAATTGATTGACCCTTTGGCTCAATGTGCTGAAGTAAAAGCTCTTTGGAATGGTCAAAAAGACGCAAATATAATCAACAAGAATTGAATAATATGTTTGCTCTTTCTTTTGAAGATTACATGAACAGTTTCAAGCCATGATTTTGACTTGGTTTGTACTATTCAATGAGGCCAGAAAACTATTGAACCTCTGGGACTTTTTCTCACTAGAACGTGAGAGGTTGTGCGGCGACCTTATCAAAGTTTATAAAATACTGAGGGGTATAGATAGAGTTAATGGTAGTTGCCTTTTCCCTAAGATAAGGAACTTCAAGATTAGGGGCACATCTTTAAGGTAAGAGGAGAGAGATTTAAAAAAGACATGGTGGCAAATTTTTTACACAGAGGGTGGTTCACATGTGGAATGAACTTCCTGAGGAAGTGATGGATGTGGGTACAATTACAATGTTTAAAAGACATTTGGAAAAGTACATGAATAGGAAAGGTTTAGAGGGATATGGTACAGGAGTAGGCAGGTGGGACTAGTTTAGTTTAGAATTATGTTCAGCATGGACTGGTTAGACAAAAGGGTCTGTTTCCACACTGTATGACACTATGACTCTGGAACACACAGCCTTGGCCTCAACCAGAAGCATTAACAATCAATTGGTCCCATGAAAAACCAGTGAGAATGGCTTCACTGAAGGTTGATGCTTGTTAAGAGCAATGAGAAATCAGCATGCTGCCAGGGGTTAATGGAATATGGACTGGCAAGTTATTCAAGGAATTATGCACATTCCAATTCCCCATCCCTGAATCAGAAGAGAGAAACTTGGGGCAGGGTAGGTTCATAGTATCCTTGTGGTACATTCTTGTATACATTAAGGGACTCTTTGTTTTGAATTTTTGGTCTTCCTTCTCTGGTCTCCTGTGACTAGAATCCTGGCTGCTGCCACTTTCTGCTGGCATGTTTGAGACAGTGTGGAGCATTGTTTGACATTGGGACATGATTGTGCCATTGAAATTAGGCACCTGCTCCTTGAAATTCATAAAGCTTTATTAGTGTTGCGAGCTTCCATCTTAATGAACGTTTCATTAGGACATTTGTGATTGGTGTGCAGTTGGGAATAGCAGATTAGAGCAGACAGAGATAGATAAGTTTTTAATTGGTAAGGAGATCAAGGGTTACAGGGAGATAACAGGAGAATGAAGTGGAGAAACCTATCAGCCATGATCGAATGGCAGAGAAGGCTCAATGGGAGCTGAATGATCTAATTTTACTCCTATATCTTAAAGTCTTATGGTCTTGTGCTAATAGTGCAGCCCCTATATACATAGCCCGTCTTTGTACAACAAGATGTGGAGCTGGATGAACACAGCAGGCCCAGCAGCATCATAGGAGCAGGAAAGCTTGACGTTTCGGGCCTAGACCCTTCTTCAGAAATGGGGGAGGGGAAGGGGGTCCTGAAATAAACAGGGAGAGAGGGGGAGGCGGATAGAAGATGGATAGAGGAGAAGGTAGGTGGAGAGGAGACAAACAGGTCAAAGAGGTCGGGATGGAGCCAGGAAAGGTGAGGTAGGGAGGAGATAGGTCAGTCCAGGGAGGACGGACAGGTCAAGGGGGCGGGATGAGGTTAGTAGGTCGGAGATGGGGGTGGGGCTTGAGGTGGGAGGAGGGGATAGGTGGGAGGAAGGACAGGTTAGGGAGGCAGGGACGAGCTGGGCTGGTTTTGGGATGCGGTGGGGCAGGGAGATTTTGAAGCTTGTGAAGTCCACATTGATGCCATTGGGCTGCATAGTTCCCAAGCGGAATATGAGTTGCTGTTCCTGCAACCTTCGGGTAGCATCATTGTGGCACTGCAGGAGGCCCAGGATGGACAATGTCGTCTGAGGAATGGGAGGGGGAGTTGAAATGGTTCGCGACTGGGAGGTGCAGTTGTTTAGTGCGAACTGAGCGTAGGTGTTCTGCAAAGCGGTCCCGAAGCCCCAAGTCTTTGTACATCTGTGATAACACAGTGTGAAGCTGGAGGAGCACAACAGGCCAGACAGCATCAGAGGAGCAGGAAAGTTAATGTTTCGGGTCAGGACTCTTCTTCAGAAATGGGGGAGGGGGAAAGGAGCTCTGAAGTAAAGAGGGAGGGGAGGGGTGGGGCTGGGAAAGGTAGGTGGGATGGCGATAGGTGAGTGCAAGTAGGCAGTGGTAGGGATTGGTCAGTGAGATGGGAGGAGGGGATAGGTGGGAGAGAAGAAAATCTGTGGTTCTCATTTACTTCCACTATTACAGGCAATATGATTGAATCTAATCCTTAAAAAACTATAACTGATTCAACCCCTTCACCTCCCCACTTTTGACCCTTTGCCTGACCCAAAGTGGCCGAATTAATGGTATGCTTTTCACTTTTTACTCCATCACCTATAGGTACTGGCCAGGCATTAAGCTTTAGATAGTACATGTGCTGAATTATATCATCTGTGCAGGTTGGCCCACCAATATGGGCCCCTGCCTTTTGCCTTCTGACCTCACATTGTCCAACTCACATTCTTTTGCCATCTCTTGTGTGTCCTTCTGATGCTGCAGACTAAGTGGGTTAGGTGTACCAACAACAATACCGACTGGTTGATAACCAAAATGTCGGAGAAGATCCTAATTCATGGGTGTATCTATACATTTGATTCCTAGTTCCACAGTTCCTTCCACCATATGGTGGTATCTGTTTGTGTGACATCATCAGCCAGCACTCTGGCTTGTTGCACAGTGTAATATATTCTGTACATCCACTGGGAATATCAGATTCCTATTAAGCTTTTGGGCAACAGTGGAATGATATAGAATTGCGTCATATACTGTGTCAGGTTTCTTTAACATCCTATTTCGCCTGTATATTAACTGTTTCTCATCTGTTGATTTCCAGTAGTTGTACTTTTCCCAACCTGGCTGGTACCATGGGTACAAACAGACAACATTGTTGTGTGTTATTATAATGCAATATCTCCCTGTACCCAAATATGTCATCCTGCAGCCCATTTAGCTTCCATCATACAACTGGCTGTTGTGTGAAATCTGCACCTTGCTTTTTCTATCTCGCATATTACATGCAAATGCACCTCCAAAAAGGCTATGACACTACATCTGCTGAAGGTAGTGCCTACCATATTACCTCATATATCGACTGCGTGTGGTGGTATAATATGAAACCTCACACAATAAACCCTTCTATTTACCTCAATATTCTCTTAGTGGGCATTGACTCTGGTATAACCAGGTTTGCATGAACAATGCTGATTGATATTTTATCATGTACAGTTGGTTCTGCTAAATGCAATAGTTGTGTTCTTGTACAACATCACGTTACGGAAAATCACGCCATAGAAATAATGGGGCCTATGGAAAAAGCAGGATTAGGGTCAGAGCAACAAAAAAATCACTCAAAATCACTTAAAAATCGCTCAAAAGCCTAACATAAAGGATAGCACAGTTTGAATAAATGTTTAATTCATATCTAATAATGAAATAAAACCCTCAGGGACTGAGGGTCGTCATCATCATCACCTTCAGGTGCTGTTGTGGTTACCTCCCACAGAAAACACTTCACGACAAAGCCTGCAAAATGATCATGTGATGTCGACACGTACTCCTCTGTGCATCGACAGAATCACATCATAGCCAACACAAGTTTGTGTTTTAGCATGGCATCCCCCTATTCGTCAGTCACGTTATAGCCAAGTCGCATTGCCAGAACACACGTAATAGCAGAACCAACTGTATAACATTTTCTGTATCACTTTTATGTACATGTGTTAAACCCTTGGGCTGGCAGTCAGCCAGGCCATACTCCCTGTACTGTGACAGGTTAAACAAGTGAGCATTAGTTATCCAGAGGGGCATCTCCACCCTCATGAACTTATCTCAGGTTTTTCTTTGTTTGCTTGAGTATTGATAATCCATAGTCATTACAGACATCATTTCTGTCTGTATAATTTGAGAGATTTTTCGACACGTTTATCAATTATTAATGGCCCAGGCATAACAGCGTCAAGCTCTGAATTATATACATCAGGTCTTGGTCTGTTTGGATTAATTGTCCTTCTCCAAGGTTTTCTTAAGTTGAGGATTAAGGTACAAAGCTTTTGGTCAAATTAAATTTACTGACAATGCATTGTCCAAAGTGTGTTTCAGTCAACCTTTTTTCTTAACTGAGGAGGCAGTCATTGGCTACCCTCCACCATTAAACCAAGCTGCCTGTGTTGTCATTTGTCTTACCACATCTGTGTACAATGTGAACCAAACCCTACTTTAGACAAACCAGCATTGGGCTTGTTTAGGGTACTGGTTCATGGTATACATTATCATGTAAAATGTTTATTATCTTATTCCACATTAGTCATCCTTTTAGTTCTGGAATTAAAGCTGGATAAAGTAGGTCAGCTATTTGTGCATCTGCTGTAGTGTAGGGCTTCATTTGTACCATTATTGTTGCCACCCTTGTGGTAGGTTCATTGCACTGCGACTTTACCACTCGGCCACTTCGGCATGCAGCCCATCCTGGTGTCAGTGTCAAAATGTTTCTGCCCAGTTGTTGATGAGCATGGGCGGAGTGGGGAATGCACATCCTGTGAAATCTCTTTGTATCTGTTTCCATAGTCCCGCGGATCACGGCTGGTGTGACATGTGGATGTTTCAACAGATCTTCCCCAGTAGTGTTGGGCACGTGCCAGGCATTACAGGAAATATTTTGCTGTCTCTTCCTCTTTCCGCACCATCACCAGTTTCTGCCCATTCTCCTCAACATAGCTTCCCTCCCATGGTGTGCGTTTCCATGGTATATTTCCATTTCAGAGGACTATGTTGAAAGCAGCATGCTGATATCACCCTTTCTTCTCTCCGTCAGACGCCTTCGGCGACTTTAACTGCTCCTTGTCTTTCCCATCACTTTCTCTAACCCAAGTGCCGTTGTTGCAATCTCAAGTTCAGGGCATATGAACGTACAAACAAGGATCATGAGTAGGCCACTCAGTTCTTTGAGCCTGATCTGCCACCATTCAATTAAATCATGGCTGCTCTGATTTTAACCTCAACTCTACCTTATCCCTGGTAATCTTACATCCCTTTGGTAATTAAGAATCTATCTAGTTCTGCTTTAAAAATATTTAAAGTTCTGCATCCACTGCCTTTTGGGGAAGCGAATTCCATAAACTCACAACAATCTGAGAGAAAAACTGTTAACCACTCTCTATTTTAAATGGTGACCCCTTATTTTTAAAATATGACACCCTTGCTCTCGATTTTCCCACAAAAGGTGACATCCTTGCAATATCTACCTGGTCAAGTCCCCTCAGGATTTTATATGTTTCAATTAAGTCAACTCTGACTCTTCTAAATGCCAGATGATACAGGCTTAGCCTGTCTAGCCCTTCCTCATAAGACAACATGCTTTTTCCGGGTATTGGTCTTGTAAACCTTCTCTGAACTGCTTCCACCTTTCTGTAAGTATGGTGACCCAGTACCATACATAGTACTCCAGGTGCACTCTCACCAATACCTTCTATAACTGAAGCATAACCTCCCTATTATTGCATTCAATTCCCTTGCAATATTTTATTAGCTGTCCTGATAATTTGCTGTACCTGCATATTAACCTTCTGCAATTCATGCACTAGGAAAACTGTATCTCAGAGCTCTACAACCTCTTACCACTTAGGTAATGTGCTTCCTTTTTATTTTGGTTTGAGTTTGGCCTGCCTCCTTCACTGCCTCATGTGCCTATCAGCTACTTAACTGAATGGAGTCTGTTCCCTTCTGATGTGCTTTGACCTTTCTTGCTGCTGACTCTAGCGGTAAGCTACAGCTCATTATTTATTTACAGAAAAATCAGGGGTAATGTTTCGGGTCTGGTGACCCTTCCTCAGACCTGCTGAGCTTTTCCAGCAACTTCTGTTTTTGTTCCTGATTTACAGCATCCGCTGTTCTTTTGGTTTTTATTAAGGGGGGCATCTTGCCATCCAGCCAGCATGGTCACAGTTTCCCAACAGCATGGCTTCAACTGAATACTTTTGCTTCAAACTTCATCTTCCTCTTTTGTCGCAAAACTTGACAAATTGATAGGAAAGTCAGCAAACAGGTTAATGATTGTTTATTTTCTTGCATACACAATACGAGTTACAAAGTGTAAAACCATCTCAGAAGGGTTACAGATACTTCCAAGCTTTTAACAAGTTATTATGATACTAGATAATACAATTCCCATTGCATATCGTCCAAGTATTTGATATAATGCACAGTATACACCGTCTGTGTTTTACCCAAGGCCAGTACTATCCTGCTGATAGTGCAGCTCCTAGACTCCAAGCCTGTCTTTGTATATCTGCGGTTCCCAGTTTCTTTTACTATTACTGACAATATATTGAAAAAATAATCCTGAACTAACTACAACTGACTCAACCCTTTCAGGGACACGAAGCATTGATTGGTACACGCACACGTGGAGCGCAGTACGTCATTTATCTTCTGGTAGCACCGGAACAATTCTTTCAGGAAACCCACAGGCACTGACCTTTGCAACCATCTCTTTCTAAGGTGCGTTCATTGGTTGGGATCCCCTCCATTTGCTATCCCGAGGGAAAGGAGCTTCTGTTCAATTGTGTACAGATTTCAAGATACTCTCTCAAGAGGTATCATGAAAAGGTGGTGCTGTGTTTCTGATGAAGGGTTTAGGCCCGAAACGTCAAGTTTTCCTGCTCCTATGATGCTGCTTGACCTGCTGTGTTCATCCAGCCCCATGCTTGTTATCTCGGGTGCTGCGTTATGCCTGTTCTCTGGGGTCGGTATGATCAGCAAACATCGAGTGATGTTCTTTGATTGCAGAGATTGAAGTGCTGTCCAGGTACTTTCTATGTATGGTCGTTTGGACCAGCCTACCATGAGAGATCTTGTCAAATGCTTCAATAAAGTACATGTACATAACATCCACTGCTGTACCCTCATCAATCAGCTTCATCACTTCCTCAAAAAAACTCATTCAATTTTGTGAGACAAGATCATCCCAGCATAAAGCCCCACTGACTTCCCCTATAAAGTCCATTCTTCTCAAAATGTGAGTAAATCCTGTCCACATGTATCATCTCCATTAATTTCCCTACCACTCATGTAAGGCTTAGCAACCTATAATTTCCTGCATTATCCCTGTTTCACTTTGTAAACAAAGGAACAACATTTTCTATTCTCCAGTCTTCTGGAACCTCACCTGCGGCTAAAGAGGATACAAAGTTCTCTGTCAAGGTCCCAGCAATCTCCTCCCTTGCCTCCCTCATTACCCTGGGATAGATCCGATCAGGCCCTGGGGATTTATCAACCTCAAATGTTTTTTCAAGACCCCCAACCTCCTCTTTCTTAATACCAGTCATAGGGATGTACTGCACGGAAACAGACCCTTCTGTCCAACTCGTCCATGCTGACCAGATATCCTAAATTAATCTAGTCCTATTTACCAGAATTTGGCCCATATCTCTCTAAACTCTTCCTATTCATGTGCCCATCCAGATGTCTTTTAAACGTTGTAATTGTACCAGCCTCCGCCACTTCCTCTGGCAGCTCATTCCATACATTTACCACCCTCTGCGTGAAAAAGTTTCCCCTGAGAGCCCTTTTACATCTTTCCTCTCTCACCTTAAACCTATGCCCTCTAGTTTTGGACTCCCCTACCCTGGGAGAAAGATCTTGACTATTCACTTTATCCATGCCCCTAATGATTTTATAAACTACTATAATGTCACTCCTCAACCTCTGATGCTCCAGGGAAAATAGCCCCAGCCTATTCAGTCTCTCCCGATAGCTCAAATCATCCAACCCTGCCAGCATCCTTCTAAATATTTTCTGAACCCTTTCAAGTTTCACAACTTTCCAAATTCAGGGGGGCCTCACAAGATATTTACTTTATCGGCTTTGAATAGACAGCTCTCCACTTGTATGTTAAAACCTTTATTTGCAAACAGGAAAAAGTACATCTCTTAAAGCTATGATATCATCACAATGCTTTCTTTCCAAAAATGGCCAAACCAATGCCCCGTAAAGCTGCAACATTACCTCCCAACTCCTATACTCAATGCACCGTACAATAAAGACAAGTATACCAAACGCCTTCTTCACTATCCTGTCTATCTGCAACTCTACTTTCAAGGAACAATGAACCTGCATTCTAAGGTCTCTTTGTTTGGCAACATTCCCCAGGACCTGACAATTTAGAGTATAAGTTCTGCCCTGATTTGCCTTACCAACCCACCTCACATTTATCTAAATTAAACTCCATCTGCCACACCTCGGCACTTTTGTCCATCAGGTCAAGGTCCCATTGTACTCTGAGGTAACCTTATTTGCTATCCACTACACCTCCAATTTTGCTGTCATCTGCAAACTTACTAACTATACCTCTGATATTCACATCCAAATCATTTATATAAATGACAAAAAGCTGTGGACGCAGCACTGATCTTTGTGACATATCGCCAGTCATATCCAAAACATCCCTTACTAATATTTCCATTATCCTCGTCCTTTTCCTTGGTGAATATGGATGCAAAGCACTCACTAAGGACCTCACCCACTTCCTCTGGATCCACGCATACATTCCCTCCTTTCTCCTTGAGTGGACCTACCCTTTCTCTAGTTACACTTTTGCTCCTACTATATATGTAAAATGCTTTGGGATTCTCCTCAACCCTACCTGTCAAAGACATTTCATGGCTCCTTCTGGCCCTCCCAAATTCTTATTTGGGTTCATTTCTGCTTCCGTTAGCCTCCTCAAGAGCTTTACCTGATTTTAGTTTCCTAAGCCTTACCTATGTTTTCCTTATCATTGCGATGATATCATAGCTTTAAGAGATGTACTTTTTCCTGTTTGCAAATAAAGGTTTTAACGTACAAGTGGAGAGCTGTCTATTCAAAGCCGATAAAGTAAATATCTCGTGAGGCCTTGGTTTTTTTGTAAAGTTGGAACCATAGAAGCAGCATGAATGGATGGGGTCTGTCTCGCATAGAACCAGGGTTTTAGTTTAACTTTCAGTAGTTGCTGGTGTTTCGAAGCTGCTACACTCTCTCTCGTTCTGTTACAGCTTGGGTTGTCTCTCTGCTGACAGAATCACATGTGAGACAATCTGATTTACTGACTTTGCCTTTGCCAAGGATATATTTATGGGATGTTACTATATTGAAACAGTTGCAGTTTAGTAGTTAAATAATCTGTTATTCTGCTAAGATTTCCAAAAGAGTTTTAAAGTTCCACCAGTTCTTCTTTATTTTGTTTGTATTTTAACTGGGGGTATGAATAAAGCATACTTTCCTTAAAGCCAAGTAGTGTGACCAATCAAATTACATCGAAAACACAACATCTTACACTTGCCTTTATATAAGATAAAGTTAAGGTCTAGGCTATATCCTTGATACATTTGAGGGTGGTTGGGTCTGGTCCATAATATACTTTTGATTGAACTGGCACTTTTTCCTGTTATCCAAGCTCCTCGAATCTTGCCATCCTCACCTTTCACTCTCACAGGTATATGCTGATCCTGAGCGCTAATCAATTGGCCTTTAAAAGACTCCCACATGTCAGATATGGATTTATTTCAAACTCAAACAGCCATCCCTAATTTATTTTCTCCAGTTCCTGCCCAATACTATTGTAATTAGCCTTCTCTCAGTTTTTGACTTTTACCTGAGGGCCAGTTTTATCCTTATTCATAACTATTAAAATGTAGGGAATTATGGTTACTGTTCCTAAAATGATCCCCCATTGAAACATTAATCGCCTAGCCAAGCTCATTCCGCAGTAGAAGGTCTAATATGGCCCCTTCCCTGGTTGGACTATCTACATATTGTTTGAGGAAAGCCTCCCAGATGCGCCAACAAATTCTGCCCCATCTAATCCCCTAACAATAAGGAGGTCCTAGTCAACATTGCAGAAGACAAAATCACCTAATCCAGCAACCCTGTTGTTTTTATATCTTTCCATACATGCACACATGTTCCTCCAACTCCTGTTGGCTATTGAGATGCATATAGTGTAATGCCATCTTAGAGACTGCACTTTTTTAATTCCTAAATTCTACCTATATGGCCTTGCAGGATGAGCCCTCAAAGATGTCTTCTCTTAGTATAGCTGTGACATTCTCTTTAATCAGTTATGCATCTCCTCCACACCTTTTACATTCATCTCTATCATGTCTGAAACAATCTTCATGTAAGTGCTGGCTGTCCGAATGAGCTTAATGACCATGTGCCAGTCACTTGCTTTTTCCCCAAGATTGCGCGTGCTGTTCTGTTCAAATAATCATCAATTGCTTCCTTGAATGCCTTAATTGAATCTACCTCTACCACACTCCCAGGCTGTGCTTTCCAGCCTCTAATGTCTTGATGTATGAGAGACCCTTTCTCATGTCACATCTTTTTCTTTTGGAAATGACTTTAAAATATTAACCCTCTAATTGTAAATTCAGTTATGAGTAGTGCACTTCAGCACCTAGTCTCAAAAAATCAGTAATTAATGTCACCATTAAATGTTGTATTATATTGCAGATGTACTTTTAATGCAATAATTCATCATAGGGATAGTGAAGGTGAATTGGCCTAATGTTGCCCAATACTGCCCACGTGCATTAAAACATTTTTCCAATGGAGAAAGTACCATAATACAACAAAAAATATTACAGAGTATTCTATGACAACAGAAAGGAAAGGAGTAGGGATGAGATAAGCTTATCATAAGGAACAGGATTCAGTCATTACAAATAAGTTATATCCACATTAAGAAGGTACATATTGATCCTGAGATACTTTGAGACTTACAGAAAGGGCAGTTGAGGAGCCTGGGTCCATACTCAACGGAGTTTAGAAGGATGAGGGGCATCTGATGGAAACTTCTAGAATACTGAGAGGCCTGGGTGGAGTGGATGTCGAGAAGCTGTTTCCACCAGTAGAAGAGACTCGGACCCAACGGCACAGCCTCAGAGTGAAGAGCCAATCTCTTAGAACCTCCTAGAGATGAGGAGGAATTTCTTCAGCCAGAGGTTGGTTAATCTGTGGAACTCATTTTCACACAGGGCTGTGGAGGCCAAGTCATTCAGTCTATTTAAGACAAAGACAGGTGGGTTCTTGATGGGTTGGGGGAGTAAGGGTTATGGGGAGAAGGCTGGTGAATAGGGTGGAGGAATAGATCAGATGGCAACAAATGGCGGAGCAGACTTTATAGTCTGTAAAGTCCAATTCTGCTCCTATATCTTATGGTGTTATGGAGGAATTGCAGGCACAGATTGCCATGTGGAAATATAATATTGTGCTACTCACAGAGACCTGGCTCATGGATGGGCATGGCTGGGTGTTGATTAGTCCTGGGTACAAGGTATTCAAAAATGATAGGAAAGGGAGGTGGCAGTATTGGTTAAGGAAAACATTGCAGTGTTGGAGAAAGAGGAATCCCAGAGGGTCCAAGGATAGAATCGTATTGGCTAAAGGTAAGGATCAAAAAGTGTTTAATTAATTTGTTAAATCTAGTCTATACAACACAGACTCGTGGGAAGGAATGAAACTACAGAAAGGTGCCAACATTACAGAGTAATTATAATTGGGGATTATACCCAGATGCAGGCTCGAACTGCAGTAACATAAAGGATGGAAAGGGCAAACATTCTTCAATTACGTTCAGGAAAATTTTCTGAAACAGTATGAGTCCAGTCTAACAAGAAAAGCTGTACTGTTGAAACTGGTTCTGGAAAGGAGGTAGGCAAAGTAGATCAAGTGTCAGTGGGAGAACACTCAGGAGACAGTGAGACAGTGATCATTGTTTCATGAGGTTTATGATGATGAAAGAAAAAGACAATAGCAATCCTGCATTAACGTAAATAACTGAAGGAGAGTCAACATCAATAAGGCAAGAATGTTACTGAGTCAGATGGACTGGAAAAAACGGTTGCAGGGAAGAACTGTAGCTGAACTGTAGCTAAGAAGACTCACATCAGATTTGAATTGTTAACTTTTTCTCTCTCGACACATAATGCCAGGCCTGCTAAGTTTCTCCAGCACTTTGTTTTATTTTAGAATTCCAGCATCTGCAGTCTTTTGTTTTTATTTTTGTGTTTAATTTACTGCCATTTCTCATTCAGGTATGCCCGACTAGAAGATGTTCTGCTCTTCTTTCTAATGGGATTTCAGGTTCAGTCTATCACCTGTCTGCCTTCATCGCTTTTGATCGGCTTCTAAGTGTTGAAACAAGTGTTTGCTGGAACACACTTTCAGAACCATATCTCCTTTCTCAGTGATTGTCTCCTGCATGGATTCCACCTGAAATTCCATCCTAATGTTTCTAATCTAAGATGACTGCTACCTCTGAGACATGCAACACTCCTCGGACAGCTGCTCCCATCACATCCTGAGGTCCACGCTCAGTGTCTTGCATCACCATATGCACACTCGAGACCTCTCTCTCTATTAGCACTGCCTCACACTATCTCAAAGCTGTCCTGGTCCCTAGTTTCCTTTCATTTGTGGTCTCATCTGATGCCTTTGCTTTTCCTTTCAGATGTTAAGGAACGCAAGTCCCACAAATTCAACCATACCAAAGCATCTCTGGATTCTTCTCCCTTCCCCTTCCCTCTAAAACCATTCCTTTGTCTAACCTCACCACTTGACAGGTATTGACTATACACCCTGACTTTACCCTCTGTGATGCTGAATGGTCCGTGCTCAGCAAAGGACTTCGATTTATCCATATGTGACTCCACTTCAGTGAACTTTAGGTACAACATAACATTGAGCTCTTCCTCTATTGCCTTCACCTCAGTGCCCAGTTCTTTAGACAGGCATTCCTCTCCCTGCCACATTGATTCCTTCACCCATCTCCAATAATCCCACTCCACCTGGAAAACTCCTCTGTCCTTTCACTTGTATTTGATCTTTTCGTTGAGAATTGCTGACGTGACATCGGCCACCTTTGTTTGTCTGCTCCCCTCACTCACTCTAATCCACCTCTCTCTGAACTTTCTACAGTCCGTTCGCTCAGGTCCAAACCTGATTTTGAAACCTGCTGATAAGGATGGTGTGCTTGTTGTTGGCATGCCAATCTGTACCTTGCAAAGGCTGAACACCAACTCTCGGATGTGTTTTTCCAACTCCCCCTAGATCAAGACCATAACACTGAACATCAAGCTGTTATGTTCAGGACTGTCACTGACCTCAGCACCTCTGGAATTCTCCTCTCTACAACTTTCCACCTCATTGTTGTCTAAATCTGGACAGCCCATATTCAACACCTTTCCAAAATCCATTGAGAACAGTCAAATCAGACTTGAAACATTTACATTGTTTCTTGCTCCGCAGGTGATACTAGACCTCCTGTACGTCTGTAGATTTTGATGTTCTGCCTTCAAAGAGGACATGTTTGGGTATCATCAAGGTACATTTTCTCAACAGGGGAAAAGGAAGGGCAAAGAAATCTAGAGTGCCTTGAATGCAAAAGCAAATAGAAATTAAAATAAATTATTAAGCTGGAGAGGGTTCAGAAGAGATTTCTCAGGTATGGAAGGTTTGAGCTATAAAGAAAGGCTTAATAGGCTGGGACTGTCTTTTACTAGAGTGTAGGAGGTTGAGAGGTGACCTTATCGAAGTTTGGCATGGACTGAAGAGTCTGTGTCCATGCTGTGTGACTCTATGACTGTGTAAAGAAGGAAAAATGTGCATATGACAGGTGTCAGGTAGAAAATCCAATTAAGAACCAAAAGGAACCTGGTAGGTTCAGTGGGAAAATGAAAAAGTATATTAGAGAAGCAAAGAAGAATTATGAGAAAAGACTGGCAGCCAACATGAAGGAAAATCCCAACGTCCTCTATAGGCACATCTTTAATAAAAGTGCAGTAAAAGGAGGAGTAGGGCCAATTAAGGGCCAAAGGGGGCTGAGTTGCTACATGAATACTTTGCACCTGTCTTTACCAAGGGCTAGATGTTACCCAGGCCACGATGACATAGGGGGATGTTTTGTCACTAGAAGGGTTCAATATTGATAAGAGGGAAGTGATCACTAGGTCATTGATACTCAGAGTTCACAAAGCACTGGGAACAGATGAGATGCATCCAGGATGTTGAAGGAGGTAGAAATTGTATGGGCATTGGCCATAATCTTTCAGCCTTGCTTCGACTCAGGAGAGGCACTAGGGGACTGGAGAATTGCAGACATTATGCCATTGTTCAAAATGGTTATAAGACTACAGCCAGCGATTTCAGTCCAGTCTGTTTCACTAATTTCAGTGATGGGGAGCTGCAAAAAACAAGTATTCTGGATACAATTAGTAGTGGGTTGTTTTGGAGGAGCCAGCATGGATTTCTAAGGGGTAAATCATGTTTTTATCACTTAGCTAACAATTTTGAAACCTTTCAAATTGTGTTATATGTAAATAGTATTCTTTCAGTTTTATTGTCTGTTCTTTTGTGTAATAAACTTCTGTTTTATTGTTAAAGTCAAATCCAGAAATGGCTGCTTTTACTGAAAGACCACCATGTTAAATCAAAATAAAGGCAAACTATGATCTATTAAAGCAGATTCCATTTTGGGATATGACTTATGCAGTAGTAACACAGGTATTAATTGCAACTGTAGGTACTGGCTTTGACCAAAGTGTAATCAATCAACCTTAAGAATGTCTTCATCTTCGTAGTCTAGTCAAAATACACAGCAAAATAAAATCTCACATATTTCTAACTCTATCAATTTATATTAGTCAAATACCACATAGAGTTTCATTTTTCATTCAGATCTATGGCTTGACTTAACTGTTTTTTCTTCAAATTTCCAGTCTTGAGTCTCTTTCTCGATTATTCACAAAATAGAGCTGAAACTTTCTGAAGCATCAATGTGTAGATCAAGAGGAATGTCTCGATCTTTGTGCAGATTGGGTAATCTGCTAAATGTGCCAAACATAACCATTCTGGTCAAAAATATAAAGTGCTGGAGAAATTCAGCAGTCTGGCAGCATCAGAATGGTTTGGTTATGATGAAAGGTCACTGGACTTGAAAAGTTCACTCTGTTTCTCTTTCTCACAGATAATGCCAGACCTACTAAGTTTCTCTCACGCTTTCTGATTATGTTCTGATTTCCAGCATCCTGCAGTTCTTTATTTTAACTATAATCATCCTGGTACCTGGCTCATATGTTACTTCAAAGTCAAATCCTTGAGGATTGTTCAAATCAAAGCAAAATTACGTGGATGCTGGAAATCTGAAATTAAAAGAAAGTGCTGGAGAAACTCATCAGGTCTGGTAGCATTTGTGGAGAGAGAAACAAACAATATAGCCCAGTATAGAGGAACACAGCAGGCTAGGCAGCATCAGAGGAGCAGGAAAGTAGACGTTTCGAGTCCAAAACATCAACTTTCCTGCTCCGCTGATGCTGTCTGGCCTCCTGTGTTCCTTCAGCTCCACACTGTGTTGTCTCTGACTCTAGCACCTGCAGTTCTTGCTATCTCAATATAGCCTAGTATAACTCTTTACAAAAATTCCTAGGAGATCAGTAACTGATTCTGCTCCACCACAGTGAATATGGTTTCAATCTTCTAAATTGCGACAACTTGAAGATCTGTGCATATTGGTAAACCTGTCACTGCTGGACAAGTTAGTATATATCAGACAAAAATTTTGAGAAGCAAGGATGACCTTGTATGTTGGCATCAGAGTGTGATTCTGCTAATGCAGAAAATTGGTGATCCATTACATGCTGTCTCCCTTAACTGTACCATAGAGTCCCACCTGCTGAGGTACATGTCCTTTATGATGTGTAGCAGTATAATGTTGGCACTTATACCTGTGTTAATTTTACCTTTTAATGTTTTTTAAGGACGTATGTTATTAATGGTTGTAAAAGGTTCTGAACACCTTATGCCATTGATATGGTGTGTGAGGTGAACTATATGGAAAGCTTACTTTCTGAAATTTGCCTTTGAGTCTGAACCTAATTTGTTTGCATTTGTGCACCTCCTTAAACTTTCCTTGCTGCCAGCATTGTGATATGGTACCATTTGTTTCAGTTTTGTTCTAAGGTCTAGCTTGACCTTTGGACTCAATTTCCTGCACTTGTAATGCCCCATGCAGATATCAAGATTAGATGGCAGCAGGGCCATATATTGCCTATCCGTAAAGCAGAATTTCATTTGTTGTTTGAACAGGTACAATTCAGTAAGAGAGACACAGAATGTCTACTCCATGATATTTCAGCTATCCATTATTCAGCATCAAAAACATTGGACTGTTCTTTTTAAGTTAGGGTAAACAAAAAAGACCCTTGACTTTGAGTTGGTAGCAATTAAAAATGCTCTTTCTTTAAAAGCTGACTCTGCAGTTGGTGTTGTTCTTAGGAAGATTGTTACTTTTGTTTCACTTTCAGGAACCAAGCGTTCTTGGTTTTTGCTAATATACTATGTCTCAACTCAAAAGTAGACTGCAACCATTTCTCTCATCTTTTAATTTAAGCAATCTTAGAAATTCCTTCCTTTTCTTTAAGGAACTTTTAATTGCGTAGTTGCTAGAAATGGCAGCAGCAGTAGGATAATGGTAATGACAGTGGATAGGTAATCCCACCACCTCCACCACCCCAGGCTAATGTCTTGGGGATTATAGGTTCAAAACAATGGCAGGAACAACAGACGATTTAATGGTGACTATGTTGATTGTGTTTTTTAAAAACTGATTCATTAATGTCCCCTTGTGACTCCAGACCTACAGCAATGTGGTTTTGACTCTTAATTGCTCAAGTAGGAACAAATTAATCAAAAAAGATTGTTTTCTCGGTTATGACTCACACCACCAACTTGACCCACTAGTGCACACACCAATCAAGGATGAAACTGATATAGTAAGAACTGCAGATGCTGAAGAATCTGAGATAACAAAGTGTGGAGCTGGATGAACACAGCAGGCCAAGCAGCATCAGAGGAGCAGGAAAGCTGATGTTTTGGGTCTGGAAAGGTCAGCTTTCCTGCTCCAAGGATGAAACTGAGTTTAACTGCAGTTTGGGACGTAATCCACGTGACTTTTTGCTGTGGGCTTGGTCCCAGTCAGCCCCTTGATCTTTCTGTAGCCTCAGGAGATGAAAGTGAGTTTGTTTTGTACTTGCTTCCTGTGTGTTCAAATCATGTGTGTTAATCACAGGACTATACTTGGGGCAGACACGATTAGTTGGCATTTCTTGTGTTGTTTGATTTTTGTTTTGGAGATCTCCAGTTTAGACATCGTGGACGAAAGCAATATTTCAGAAATATGTAAACAGTTAGAAACCAGGAGGGCATGAACTGGTACATATCCAGTACCCTAACAGAGAGGGGTCAGTTGTTTCTGTCTGAGACTCTGGAGGGCGCTGTCCTGCTCCGGGAGCCGGTGGAGCCGGCACCGACCGTGGAGACTGGGCCGGGGCCGGGGCCGGAGACGGAGACGGGACCGGAGACCGGAGACCGGGGAGGTGGGCGAGGTGAGTGCCGCAAATGGCTGGCGTGGAGCCCAAACAGGCTCCCGGCAGCAATGGGTGTATCCGGGCGTTTGTGATCTTCGCCGAGGCTGCCCCTCGAGGTAACGGGGAAGGCGGCCTTTGGCGGAGCCCGGACCAAGATTAGGCCTTGGCCCCTGGGTCTGCTTCATCTTTTCTCACTTTTCCCTGGAAATGGCGATTTCCGGCTGTAAATATCCTCCTTGTAACAATCCCAAAGGAGCCACTTACACCAGAGTGCACTTTGCTCCAGCTTTACACTTGCCCTTCTATTCCTCTGCGGGATTTTGCTCATGTTGGTTAGTCAAACACATGTCTGTTGCATTACTTTGCTGATGGGCAACATCTGTAAACTTTCTTACGGGCGCATATCTGAGTTGGTGTAAAATATTTCCATTTCGATCGACAGCAACTGCCGATTGCTGCATTGTTTAATCATTGATAAATTGATTTTGTTGTCACATTTGTTTCAACTTTAAAAAAAATCACACAGGTAACCCATGCTGCTCAACGTTCTTTCTGCAGTTTTGGTTGTGCCGGTATCACTGGCTGCCATCCACACAACAGCTTTGGAAGGGTTATCCTCAAAAGGTTGTGGAAGTAGAATCTCTGAATGTTTTTAAGGCAGGGGTAGATGGGTTCTTGATACGAGGATAGATGGAAATGTCTGGTGATATGATGAGCTGTGATGTGATTCAGTGGTGGTGTGAGCTCAGGGAATTGAGTGGACTACTCCTGCTTGTAATCCATAAATTTGTATTCCTCCCAAATTTATGAATTGATTAATAATATGATAATTATCAGATTATCTTTTGGTGTTGATAGATACTAGCTAGAACACCGGGATTCAACTCTTTTTGAAATAATGGTATCTTTTACTAAGATTTACTCGTTTACCACGAGCTAACTAAGAAGGCAGTGGGGACCTGAGTTTAACTGCTTAAACAGACAGTGCAGTGCTCCATTAGTATTGTATTACACTGTCAAACTTTTATTTTATGTTCCCTCGGTCTGAAGTGGAATCATAACTTGTAAACTTGTTATGCTGGGGCCTGTCTAAGTCTGGGCTCTGCTGAAGGCCAGCTTCTAGAATGGCTTTTTTGTTACATTGAGGGGCCATGCCTGATGCATTTCCAGCCCAAGTGACTCTCAAACTTTTTTGGATAAGTTTTTGTTGATTTTGTTTTTGGTCCTGTTTCCCATCTATATGCTACTCCTGGAGACATCACCCAGAGGCTGTGTATTCATTTTCATGTGCATGTTGATGACACCCAGTTCTACCTCTTCATCCCTCTCTCGACTGCTTTACTGTTGCTAATGTTAACAGTCAAATTTATCTGATATCCAGTACTAAGTAAATTTTCTCCTTGTAACTGTTGGAAGAATTGAAGCCAATGTTTAAAGTCCCTGCTGTAAACTTCGTCTCTTAGCTACTGACTCCATCCCTCTCTCTGGCTGAGATAAAACCAGGCTATTTGCAAACTTGGTGTTGTATCTGATCCAGTGACCAGCTATGAACCTCGTATTTGTGCCATCCCTAACACTGCCTGTTTTCATCTGTGTGATTTCAACCCAGCGTCAGCCAAACTTTGTTGCCTGTGTCCTAACAAGTCCTGTTCCACCTATCACCTTTATATTCATTGACCTATATTGGCTTCTAGTCTTGATTTTTCTGTTGCTAAAGAACCCCTTTTCAAGTAGATTTCTTAATCACCAATCAGCACCCAGATCCCCCACCCCCATCTAAATTCTAATACTAAATGATACTCATGACATCCAGATTAAATTGTATCTCTGATTTAAGCCACATGAATCCCCGACTATCAACATCCTGGGGTTACCATGATCAGAAACTGAACAAATTAAACTCCATCTGCCACTCCTTGGCCCATTGGATCAAGGTTCCGTTGTACTCTCAGGTAACCTCCTTCGTTGTCCACTACACCACCAATTTTAGTGTCATCTGCAAACTTATGAACCATTCGTCCTAACTTCATATGTTCAAAGCTTTTGCACAATTTAGAAATAATGCAGATTACTAGTGGTTGCCTTAAAATATTTCAAAATAATTAATAAAAATAAATGTTGGATTTGTCTTGTTGTACATAAATCATACAAACTTTAATTTAGATTGTTTGGTTTTTTTTTTGTCTATAAGCTCATAGCGCATAACACAGAATTGTTACAGTGCTAAAAAAGGCTATTTGGACCATCGTGTCTGCACTCACTAACTTTAGCTTAGTGCTGATCTCTTACCTTTTTCCTGTACCCTGCATGTTGCCTCTTTTTAAATAATCACTATGGAATGCCCACTTGAATGTCTTGATCGAACCTTCCTCCGTCACAGGAAGATACCAAGAACTGCAGATGCTGGTGTCAGAGTCAACATGGTGTAGAGCTGGAGGAACACGGCAGGTCAGGCAGCATCAGAGGAATAGGAAAGTCGACGTTTCAGGTCGGGATCCTTCTTCGGCATCCTCTGTACTTTACTTCAGTTCTGAAGAATGGTCCCAACCCGAAACATTGACTTTCCTACTCCACTGATGCTGCCTGGCCTGCCGTGCTCCTCCAGCTCCAAACTTTGTTGACTTCCTCTGTCACTTCTAGGTGTGTGAAAAAAATTATCTAAATGCAATCCTCTTGCTACCAGGCTATTGAGTACATAAAGGGAGGGACTGATCTGCAAGGGAATTATAAATAGAAGACAATATGAGAGGAGAGGTAGGTGTTTAGTCCCTCAAATTTGATCACCAGTTAACTTAAGGACCATGTCTGAAACATACTAACTCCACTTTGTTGCCCTATCTTTGTATTCTTGAGATCTTATGTCAGACTTGAATACACTCTTAAATTGAGAATTTACAACTTCCTTGGATAAAGAAATCCAAAGATTCACAACCTTTGGAGGGTGAATGGTCTCCTTGTCATTCCAGGTATCATGCCTGATATATGACGTCTACAGAACTTCAGTTAAGAAATGTTATATTGCACTTGAAACACTTAACTCCATTTCTAACTCCACAGAAGCGTTTCTTTTGCAATTTGTTTTTCAGATCTTCAGCACTTTGGGTTTGGGTAATACCATAACAATAAAAGTATTTAAATACAGCAAGTATTCCATTATCCTTGTATTGTAACATTGTTACAATGAAGCTAACATACTATTTGTCTTCCTAATCACTTACTTTATTTGCATGTAAACTGTCTTTTATTCTCGTGCAAGATGCCTATATCCTTCTGAGCTAACATTTATGAGTCTCCCGCTTTTGATTAGTGTTCTGGTTTTCAATTCCTCATTCGCAACAGTAGAAACGATGTGCACTGCTTCATATTGCTGTTTTAAGGATGTGCCACACTATGGTATTTGAAATAATATTAGTGATCTCCTTGTCATAAAGGAGTAATTTATTTCTTTTGAACATTGGCAGCATTTGGAAATTTTGTGAATGACAATACTTCACTTGAGTTTGTTTAAAATTTTATTTTGATTAAATTGTGGAAAGGCCAGTAATTGTGTTGGATATTTTCGTACTGTATTAATGGTGATTCTATTCAGGATTCTAGCCTGAGGTTTGACTTGTAATAAGTACTCATTGAGCTGTTTAGTTCAATGATGCAGTACTAGTTGATCATGTTTCGCTAAACCTCTGTGACAGTTCCAGCCTGTGATTTTTAAGTGATATGGTTCATTTTATAGTAAGTGTTGCCTTGTTACCAAGGTCATGAGAGACATTTTGAATCTCAGAATATTTAACACCCATGTTGAACAAGTCTGATACAGCATGTTTAGAAGCAGTTTTAGATCCAAGCATACCCACTTGTTTGGAATCGGATAACCTATTTACTATTCGGAAGCAGAATTTCCACCCTGTGCCAGATTAACTGCTCTGTCAAGCCCCCTTAGTGAAACTACCATTCATTGAGGGTCATGGGTTTTAGATGCTATAGGAAGCATAGAAAAAGAGGCTAGAAAGTGGGGGGAGGGGTGGAATTTTTTGATTGAGGTATACATTACTGCTGTAACCGGGGAAGATATTTTTGAAAAATCATCCAGTGAAAGTATATGGGTAGAAATTACAAATAAGAAAAGATCACTCTGATGGGATTAGACTATAGCCCCCACCAATAGTAAGAGGGAAATCAAGAAACAAATATGTAGGGCGATCTCGGATATATGTAAGCACAAAATCGTTGTAATAACAGGGATTTTAATTTTCCAAACATTGACTGGGTTTACCATAATGTTAAAGGTCTGGATGGTGAAGAATTTGTCAAATGTGTTCAAGAAAATTTTCTTTATCAATATGTGGATGCTCCTACCAGAGAAGGAGCAAAACTAGATCTTCATTTGGGCAAAAAGACAGTTCAGGTGACTGAAGTAAAAGTGGGGGATCAATTTGAGTCTAGCAATCATAATTTTATTAGTTTCAAAATGGTATAGAAGAGGGTAAGCCTTCCATAAAAGTTCAAGTTTTTAACTGAGGTAAGGCAAATTTTAATGGTATGAGACAAGAACTTTCAAAAATTGACAGGAGTAGACTGTTTGCAGGTAAAAGGACGTCTGACAAGTGGGAGGTATTCAAGAGTGTGATGGCGAGAGTTCAGAGGCACCATGTTTCTATTAGAGTGAAAGGTGAGGCTGGTAAGATTAAGGAACAACGAATGAATAAAGATGTTGTGGTTCTAGTCAAGAATAAAAGAGAATCTTATTTTTGATACAGATAACTTGGTTCAATTGAATCTCTTAATCAACATAAAGAGTGTAGGGACAATCTTGAGAGAGAAATAAGGGAGGCAAAGAGGGGATATGAGATAGCATTGACTGATAAGGTTAAGATTAATCTAAAGAAATTCTACAAATACATTAAAAGCAAGAGGGTAACAAGAGAGAAGGTATGACCTCTTAAAGATCAAGGAGGTCATCTTTGTGTTGAACCCCAGGAGACAGGCGGGACACTAAATGAATATTTTGCATCAGTTTTTACTGTAGGGAAAGAAAAGGAGTCTAGAGAATGCGGAGAAATAAACTTATAAAGGTGGATAAATCTCCGGGACCTGATCTAATGTATCCCAGAATGTTGTGGGAGGTACGGGAGGAAATTGCGAGACACCTTGCAGAAATATTTGCATCATCCATAACTATGTATGAGGTGGCTGATGACTGGAGGGTGGCTAATGTTGTAGCTTTGTTTAAGAAAGGTTGGTAAGGAGAAACCGGGGAAATATAGACCCGTCAGTCTGACTTTGGTTGCGGGTGAATTGTTGGAGGTGATTATAAAAAGGAGGATTTATGGACATTTAGAGGCAAAAATTGATTCGGGGTAGTCGGCATGGTTTTGTGCGAGGAAAATTACGTCTGTCAAACTTGATTGAGTTTTTTGAGAAAGTTACCAAAAAGATTGATGATGGCAGAGCAATAGACATTGTCTATTTGGATTTTCACATGGTTCTGCATGGTAGACGAATTAGTAAAGTTAGGTCACATGGAATTAAGGGTGAGCTTGCCAATTGGATACATAATTGGCCCATCAGCAGGAGACAGAGTAATGGTGGAGGGTTGCTTTTCGGACTGGACGCCTGTGACCAGCGGTGTTCCACAGAGATCGGTTCCATATCCTCTTTTGTTTTTCATTTATAAAAATGGTGTGGATGAGAATATAGAAGGCATGGCTAGTAAGTTTGCAGATGACACCAAAATTGGTGGCATAGCAGTTGGTAAAGTACGTTTTCTTAGATTATGAAGGGACCTTGATCAAATGGGTCAATGGCCTGAAAAGTGGCAGTTGGAGTTCAATCTGGATAAATATGAAGTATTGCATTTTAGTACAACAAACAAGGGTAAGACTTACACAATCAATGGTAGGGCCTGGATAGTGTTGTAGAACCGAGGGCCCTAGGGGTGCAGGTACATAATTCTTTGAAGTTTGCATTACATATAGACAGGGTGGTTAAAAAGGCATTTGGCATGCTTGCCTTCATTGCTCAGTCCTTTGAGTACAGGAGTTGGGAAGTCATGTTGCGGTTGTACAGGACATTGGTGAGTCCTCTTCTGGAATAATGTCCACTTCTGGTCGTCCAGTTATTGGAAGGATATTATCAAACTGGAGAGTGTTCAGAAGAAGTTTATCAGGATATTGCCTGTATGGAAGGTTTGAGTTATAAAGAAAGACTGGATAGGCTGGGACTTTTTTCACTGGAGCATAGGAGGTTGAGAGGCGACCTGATAGAAATTTATCAAGTAATGAGGGGTATAGATAGAGTTGATGGTAGTTGTTATTTTCCCTCGGATCAGGGATTTCAAGACTTGGGGACACATTGTTAAGGTGAGAGGAGCGAGATTTATAAAAGACGTGGTGGCAGTTTTTTTTACACAGAGCATGACTCATGTGTGGAATGAACTTCCTGAGGAAGTGGTGGATGCGGGTACAGTTACAATGTTTAAAAGACATTTGGATAAAGTACATGAATAGGAAAGGTTTGGAGGGAAATGAGCCAGGATGAGGCAGGTGGGACTAATTCAGTTTGGGATTATGAGATACCAAGGTATAGAGCTGGATGAACACAGCAGGCCAAGCAGCATCAGAGGAGCAGGAAGGCTGATGTTTCGGGCCTAGACCCTCCTTCAGAAATGGGGGAGGGGAAGGGGTGTCTGAAATAAATAGGGAGAGAGGGGAGGCAGATAGAAGATGGATGGAAGAGAAGATAGATGGAGAGGAGACAGACCGGTCAAAGAGGCGGGGATGGAGCCAGTACAGGTGAGTGTAGGTGGGGAGTTAGGGAGGAGATAGGTCAGTCCAGGGAGTACGGACAGGTCAAGGTGGGGGGGATGAGGTTAGTAGGTAGGAGATGGAGGTGGGGCTTGAATTGGGAGGAGGGGATAGGTGGGAGGAAGGACAGGTTAGGGAGGTGGGGATGAGCTGGGCTGGTTTTGGGATGCGGTAGGGGGAGGGGAGATTTTGAAGCTTGTGAAGTCCACATTGATACCATTGGGCTGCAGCGTTCCCAAGCAGAATATGAGGTGCTGTCCCTGCAACCTTCGGGTAGCATCATTGTGGCACTGCAGGAGGCCCAGGATGGACATGTCATCGGAGGAACGGGAGGGGGTGTTGAAATGGTTCGCGACTGGGAGGTGCAGTTGTTTAGTGCGAACCAAGCGTAGGTGTTCTGCAAAGCGGTCCCCAAGTCTCGTTTGGGATTATGTTTGGTGTGGACTGGTTGGACTGAAGGGTCTGTTTCCATGCTGTCTGACCCTGTGACTCTGTAAATGGGTGATGTGATGCCAAGTATGGAGCCAACAATGTATGGAGCAGCCTTTATACATACATGTTTCATAGCTACAGAGTGGCATAGGCAGCATCCCTGCCTGAGACTGAAAGGAAAAACTTGCTGCTTGATGTTCTTCACTGTTGACAAATATAACTTTTTTTGAGAAGAATTTATACACAGGGAATTTCTCTTATCACAACTTTGGTGCATAGTTTTACTGTGTTGACAAGGAGCTGAAGGTATTGAAACAACTTTTTTTTTTTTGCAGAGCGTACTTGTTCCTTTATTGGAGTGCAAGGGATATTGGAAGAGGCAAACTACAACTAATCAGATGGGATGATAGTGAGTCCGAAGTTGATGACTAATTGCTGGAGCAGTATCTGCACGGGCGAAAGAAGCATTTAATGTTAACCTTCACGATTCTGTGGACAATTACCTTAAATCTATCAGTCTTTGAGCCAGTACTTTTTTTTGGTGAACCATTCACAGTCTAAGAATGGAATAAATGTTTTCTGAGAAAATGGCAACTGTTCAAATTCATTATTTTCAAAAATACTGTATGTTGTAGTGTATAAATTTCCCTGCTGTTTAAGATCGTCTATTGGATGCTAAATGCATGTTTAAGACAATACGTGTTGTGTAAGTTGACCTCTGTCAGCTAATAAATCTGTGGAGTTATACTCAGATGAGGAGTTTCTTTCAATTTTTCAGTTCACAAATATAATGATTAGAGTTATGCTTATTTAATGCACTTTCCCTCCAAACCTACAATCTGATGTTCACTGATAAATTTTTCTAGGTAGATCCTTTATCCATTTGAGTAATGCACCATCTTGTGCCCGATTCACCAACTGTTCCATACCACAAATCCTTTCCTTCTCCTCCACCTCAACCTTTTCTTTTTTATACATCATTCCCATCCTCCTGTCTTTAATTTCTTATTGTCACAAAGGCAGTCGTATACTTTGATTGGGCATAAATGAACAAGAGGGATTCAGATGAAGAATTGTCATAAAGTGTAGGCATGAGGATTGGAATGAAATTGAAGGATCTTGAAGAGGAAAGGAAGTCTAGAAATAAAGTAGTAATTGGAGAAGATATGTGAGCTAAAAGTTGCCTTGGTTATGAAAGGAAGAGGGCATTGGTTGAGTTATAATAAATTGTAATATTATTAGCAGTTCTGCATGTTATGTTATTGTAAGAGTATTAACAATTCATGCTGAGAGATTGGGCATTTTCTGTACAAGAATTAAATGGAAAGCTTGAAATTTTTAACATTTAGAGCATGCGTAAAGCTAGGGACAGAGCACAATTTATTTTGAATTGTGCAGCAAAACCTATTGCAATAGCTAGTTTAGATGTGGGCTATCCCTATTCATGTTTCCTGAGGATTTCTTTCAGTAGATCATCAATAGGTTTTAATTTTAAATATTTTGTTAAAAATGTCTCATTATACGAAACCTATTCTGTCTTTATATATTCCATTAAAATTACGTGATGTTCAGCAATTTATTTGCTTAATACTGAATTTGAAGCTTCAATTCATTTTCTTTAAGGTGTAAGACGCATTTGAGTTGAACCTACTGGATATTTCTGATAGAAGCTACGTGAGACCTGGGTGTGACGTATTTTACAGTAGGTGAGTTGTTGAAACTAGGAAGACCCTTATTATTAAAACTTTAAAATCTGAAGTTCAGTGATAGTAATATAGACTGCACACCAGAGATCATTTTTATTTTCTTCTTATGACCCCAGTTGATATGAGTACTAGACAAATCAGAATGAATCTGGCTTCATAGATGATATTTCATACTTTCTTAACGTGGTATTTCACTGAAACATACAAAACTTCAAATTTTTTTTAAACAATGAAACAAGTTTATTCACAAAAGAAATAAAAATGAAATAAATCGAAACAAGCTATGTATGTATGTATAACATAGTTGAAGAATTTTCTAAAAAACAGCAAAACAAAATCCCATCTGTACCCCAGCTCCATCACTTCACAATTGGTACTGTTTCCTTCCCTATCAAATGTTAGACTTAGTTGCTTTCTTCTCAGTTTGGGTCCTGTGCACTGTGTGAGACCTTTTCCCTTAATCCCTTTCACAGCTGAGAACTTAGTCTTCCTGCATCTGTTAATAATCTGTATAGTTCTAACCAAATATTCAGAAGTTTCAGAAGCTGTACCCCCTTCACTGAAGTAACATATTTCCTTAACTGATCTAAGCAATATTTTTTCGACAAAGTTATTCTGATATTTGTTTCAATTCAGTCAGGTCTCCATTAGACTGTATCCAAGAGCTTCTAAGCTAAATTTTAAAAAAAACTTACTTGTGTATGTTTTACTGAAGCTAATAGCTTAATATTTTCCCTCTCCTTTCATAACCCCCACTGCTGAATAAAGAAGCTTCACTGATGTTCCTGTGATCATTGGCAGTTACCTGCTGCCCAACACATACTGGTTTAAAATCATGCTCCCAGAAAGACTGACCAAATAATTTTTAAGCCCCATCACAAAGACAGACCAACACTCAAATGTTACTCCTTTGAAATCCAAACTCTGTCTTTTAGCAAAAAAAAAAAACACTCACTTTTGGTCACATTATCCTAGCCTTGACAGTATGCTTGCTGGAGAAAATGCGTGGTTGACTTAGCACAGAAAATATTGGATGTGAAGTACAGTTTTTGTCCTTAGTAAAGGACAAAGAATAAGCTGGCTCAATTTCCTTTGTCTCCTCTTGGGGGTATGTGCACACTGATGATTGTATTGGTATTCTGCACTACATTAGATTTAAAAACAGTCATTGTTCACCTGAGACACCAAAAATGTGCCTATGAAAAAGTCTGGGGTTTTGTAGAAGTTGCTATGTGTGATGTAATTTTAGCAGTTTATTTTGTTCTATTTGTTTCATTGTAATGTGTAGTTTTCTGCAAAACAGCAAAAAAATGTTAAAATATTGGAAGTAAATTTGGAGGAAAAAAGTCTTTACTCAAAGCCTGCAAAGTAAAGTAATAGAATCTGAAGTTCAGGGAATACAAAAAATGTAGAAAATTAAGAGCAAGAATAGACCATTCAACTCCTCATGGCTGTTCTGCCATTCAGCTAGATCATGGCTCACTTCTATCTCAACACCATTTTCCTGCATTATCTCCAGATCCTTTGATATCAGAAATCTATTGATCTTTGTTCTGAATATGTTCAATGACATACATAGCCCTCGGGGGAATTGAGTTCCAAAGATTCACAATTCTCTGAGTGAACAAATTCCTCCTCCTCTATGTCCTCAATGGCCTATCTCTTATTCTGTGTTAGAGATAAAAGGTACTGCAGATGCTGGAGAATCCGAGATAACAAGCATGGGGCTGGATGAACACAGCAGGTCAAGCAGCATCATAGGAGTAGGAAAACTTGACGTTTCGGGCCTAAACCCTTCATCAGAAAATGTTATTCTTCTTATTCTGTGTTCCCTGGTTCTACCCACAGGGAAAATATCCTTCTTCCATCTACTCTGTCAAGACCTTTAAGAATTTTGCATCCTTCAGTGAGATTCCTTCTCTTTTTCTAAATTTTTAGAGAATATAGGCCGAGTATCCTCAATCTCGAGAATGGCAGGATTGTCCTAGGAGAGATCAGTCTGGTAAGCCTTCTTTATGGCAAACATATCTCTCTGTGGGTAAGGAGACCATACCTGTACACCCTCATCAAGGCTCTATACAACTGCAGCAAGGTTTGTTTACTTTTACACTTGAATTCTCTTGCAAAAAAAAGTCAACATACTATTTGCCTTCCTATTTTATGACTGCACCTGAATGTTAGATTTCAGTGGTTGATAAACAAAAACACCAAGTCCCTTTGATTACAAGCACTTCTAATCTCTCACCATTTAAGAAGTACTCAGCATTTCTGTATTTTCTACCAAAGTGATAGCTTTACGTTTTTTTCACGTTGTTGTCCATCTTTCATCTTACTGCCACTCATTAAAAATTTGTAACTCCCCTTGAAGCCCCTTTGCATCCTCCTCACAACTCACATTGCTGTCTGGTTTTGAGTCTTGAACAAACTCAAAAATAAGGTATTTGGTCCCCACATCAATATCATTGATACAAGTCATTTAATAATATCCTTCCAATAGCAGGGCAATCAGAACTGCACACAGTACTCCAGAAGAGGCCTCACCAACGTTCTATACAACCTCAACATGTACTCAACAGGAGTACGTTGAGTAAGGTCTGAGCAATGAAGGCAAGCATGTTAAATACCTTGTTAATCACCCTGTCTACCAGTGATGCAAATCTTGAAGAATTATGTACCTGAACCCCTAGGTCTCTGTTCTACAACACTACCCAAATTTCCAAAAATGCTCTGAACCACGTGTCATTAGAACTTGACTAATGCCTGTATGAGTTAAATTTGCTAAACCCAGGGTTATATAGTTGTGGTCCTCATCACTACCCTTTATCTTTGTAAACATGTGCTTGTAGGTTGTAAAGGTATTTGTTATTCAGCTGTTCAATTCTGTGTGACTGCCAGATGTGGCATATGGCAATGTGTGTATGTATATGGTAGAATAGCAGTTACGTTCCTCGAAACAAAGTCCAGTGACCCAGTATAATGAGTTTAGATCTCACTACTGCAGAAAGGGAATTTAAATTTGAATATTCAAACAAATCTGTGAAATCTCATTCTAATATTGGTGACAATGAAACAAAATTAGTTTTAAAAACCTGTCTGGTTGATAGAAGTTCATTTGGAAATTCTTGCATGGGGTTTTGCCCATATGTGACTTTAGAGCCAATAGAAATGTGATTAACTTTGAAATACCCTTGATTATGTTCAAACCATAATATAAATAAGTTTGGACATAAATGCCTGCTTAGTCAACAATGCCCACGTCCCACGAATAAATAAAGGGAGTGTAAACATCGGATATGAAAGGAGTTGAGTTTTGCTCACTACATTAATTGGCAATTTACATTTTTTTGCTGTGGCTCAAGAACTAAATTACATGCATATAAGTTATAAAACTGGGTCTAGGCCCGAAACGTCAAGCTTTCCTGCTCCTATGATGCTGCTTGGCCTGTGGTGTTCATCCAGCTCCACACCTTGTTATCTATAAAAATGCTGTGTTTGGTTTTCATTGAAGAATAAAATGATTCATATCTCCTGACTTCAAAGAGGCTTCCTTCCCAGTTGCTTGTTTGCAGTTGCACACCCTTGAGTCAAAAGGTTGTAGATTTAGGTGTAATAAAGAAAGCTAATACTCCATTATGGTACTGTTCATGGTGATGGTCTTTGGAGGGAATCTGAACTGAGGTCCTATTTGCCTCCTCGATGTAAAAGATCCCACAGTATTATTTGACAAGTCAAATGCTGAAAGGATGTTTCCTCACATTGGTGAATTTAGAATAAAGTTACGAGTTTCAAAGAAATGGCTTTCCCATTTCAGATGGAGTTGAAGAGGAATTTATTGTTTGAGGATTATTATTGTTTGAAATTCTCTTTCCTTGAAAGCAGTGAAGGCTGTCTCTTTGAATATATTCAAGGCTGATTAAGACATATTGAGAAGGAAGTCCAGGGTTATGGGAAGCATGCAGAAAACTGGATATGGGACTCCAATCAATCAGCCATGATCCTATTGAATAGCAGAGCAAGCTCGAGGTGTTGAATGGCCTACTTCTGTTTCTGTTTCTTGAGTTCTTTCAAAGGGATTTATCTATAGGTTCTAGCCAATTTTGTTCCTCAATGAATGCTAAAACCTTACCTGGGTTATTATCATCTTTCTGCTTATTGGAGTTTGCTTTATTCAAATTGCCTGCTGCACATTTTACAATAAAAGATGACAACACTTGTAAATTATGACATCATTTTCTATAAAGCAGTTTAGGAGTGGTCACTATAGGTATTAGACAAATACAAGTCTAACTTTAATTGTTTGCTTAACTTCTTACAGGTTGATTGGAGACCTATGTTGCCATATTTGAACTGTACAATATCTCAAAAATACTGTGCACTTTGTAAAGTTTACTAGTGAACAATTTTTTAGAAATAAAGCTGTTTAATAAGTATTTGACATACTTGATATCAGGTCACTTAAAGAATCAAGTTTGCATGTTGTCCAGTAGATAAATTCCAGTCAATTAAAAGAAGGATTATTTGCCTTGAGTATTTGAAATTGGAAGAACAGGGAAGTGAACTAGATGCTGAGTCAATTGAGTTCGCAAAAAATTAAGAAAGATGAAGCTGTGTGAAACAGAACATTAAAAAATACAAGAAAATGAACCAGAAATGAAAGTACTTGAACTTGACAGAGAGGAAAAGGAAAAATCAACTTTGCATTGAGGGAGTATTAACAAAGGGAGAAAGTCTTTAGAGCCAGGGAAAAGGATAGAGAGAGACAGGGTGAGAATATGCTTAAGAGGCTAGAAACAGAAAATGGCCTCTTCCTCTAGAGAGCGTTCTAATGAGGAGGGATCAGAGTCCAATCCAAGATGTACAGGTACTCCCAAAATCCAGAAAAGGAGGTGGAAGTAATATCCAAAGGCTGAAGTGTTTTCATTGTCACAAAATCATACAACTTTGGGCAGACTGAATAAGTTGAGGGATAAACCCATGGGACGTGATATACTGTGGTATATGTACCCTTATTTTTGCATTGGCTGCATCTGAATTGTGACATAATGTCTGGAATGGTACTAGCAAAGATTGTCCATAGTTTACCTGTAGATAGAGTTTACTTATTCCGAGGTAACAATTTGGTAGGAACAAAAGTAGTAGCTTCTTCAGTACTAAGAGAAAGGCCAAGTGAAGTCAAGGAAAGAAAGCATGTACGGAAAAATTTTCCTCATGTAGTGCTGGAGATTAAATTGGCAGCGTGATAGATGTTTAGTTATCTGAAACTTTCTTTGGGGTTGGATAAAGGATCCCAGGAAGTGTTCAATAAGTCTTCTGTTATTGAAGCTCATCAGGTTGATCCAGAATTAGGTAAGGTTCAAGGTGTGGGAGTTGCAGAATGCTACTATGTGAGATATGGGTTTCTGATGAAGAAGTGGAGAGTTCCTGTTAGATGTGGGAGAAGAGGGGACAGTGCTGGACAGAATTAGCTTTGAAATCTTGATGATAAAAAGATTTCTTCCTTCTTTAGATCCATTAGTAGTATTGTTGCTTCTTCACGCAGTCTTGAGACAGAGCCCTCTGTTTGTGACCGTGCATTATCATTTTTATGTTGCAGTATTGGTACTGCTGCTCAAATTTCATCAGGTGATATTATGGATAGTCCATGAACTTCTTATAGTAGGCCACTGTAGCAGTTCAGAAGAGCCAGACACCAATGAGTCAACATTTTTACTAGTCAGGTCTTCACAGGGATGTGGTACAGATTTTTTTTAAAAACGTGGCAGTTTGTGTGAAAGCCGCAACATGCAATAAAGCTAGCGCCTTTTTATTGCTACACCAGTTTTTGGGGAACCACTTCATAGATTTTTTTGAGATCTTTACTGGAAAAAAAGCAGGACTAATATATTCTTGCTATCATTGATACGGCAATATTGATATTACTTGATTTCCAGGAGCCACGCCATTGAGAACAGATTTATATGCAAAACAAGAAAAACATAAAGCTGGTTAAAAGTAGAAGTATAGCATTTTTGTTCAAGAATGGTATTGGTGTGATAGAGATGACCTTGGTTCAGGAGATCAAGATGTAGAATTGGTTTTGGGAACAGTTGAAGAGAAAGGTCACTGGTAGAGAATATACTAACCCCCCCTAACTAACTAAAATGGAGCATGAAATATACAAAAGGAAATATTGGGTACTTGTGACAAAGGAACAGCAGTAATCATTGGTTTTAATCCATATATAAACTTGAAAAATCAGACTGGCGATGGTATCCTGACAAGGCGTTCATAAGATGCTTTTGAGATTTTTCTGAGAAACTGCATGTTCTGGAAGTAAGAGAGCAGGTTATGCTTGACTTGTTACGTGAAATGTGGCCACATTAATTCATGATCTCAGTAAAGGTACTGTGGGGAAGCAGTGAGCACAATATGATTGAAATGTACATTTCAATTTGAAAGTGAGAAAATTGGGTCTAACGCTAATATTTAAACAGTAAACAAAAGAAAAGCACAGAACTGTGGATGCTGGAAATCCAAAACAAACTCAAATTGATGGAGAAACTCAAGTCTGTGCAGAGATAGCTGAGTTAGTGTTTTGAAATGTTAGTTTCTCCAGCAATTTCTGTTTTTGTGACTAGTATTTTAAACTTAAACAAGGACAACTATGTGGGTAAGAAAGCTGAGCTAGCTGAAATGAACAGGGATACTAGGCTCTAGAAAAGATCAATAATGAAGCAGCCGCAGACATTTAAGGGAATATTTCAGAGTATGCAGAATAAATATTTCCTGCCATAAAGAAACGTTCGAAAGGGAGGACCCATTGTGTGTGGGTTAACTAAAGAAATCAGGGAAAGCATCCTCAAGCTTCAAACAGGTTTGTCAAGCAAAATTTCCCTTTCAAAATCTTGTTGACTGTCCAGTTTTACCCTTTTTTTCTGAAATGTCCAGTAATCACATCCCTTATAATACATTCTAACATTTTCCCTACTACTGACATCACACTATCATATCTAGTCCTCAAGTCTCCCTGTTCCTCCCTTAATTGCTGGGGTTATTTTTGCTTCTTTGCAGTTAGCAGGAACATTTCTAGAATCTATAGAATGTTGAGCCACCAATTTATCAACAATGTTTCTAGTCACCTTCAACATTCGAGGATGAAGCTCTTGGTTCAGAGAACTTATTTAACTTTTAATCAGTTAATTTTTCAAGTTCTACCTCTTTATTGATACCAATTTCTTTTAGATCTTCAGTTTCACATCAGACTATAAGATGCAGAAGCAGAAGAAGGCCATTCAGCCTGTCAAGATGTGGGGCTGGATGAACACAGAAGGCCAAGCAGCATCATAGGAGCAGGAAAGCTTGACGTTTCGGGCCTAGAGTCCAGGCCCGAAACGTCAAGTTTGCCTGCTGTGTTCATCCAGCCCCACACCTTGTTATCTCGGATTCTCCAGCATCTGCAGTACCTTTTATCTCTCATTCAGCCTGTCAAGTCTGCTCTGCATTCTAAGAGATCATGGCTGATCTAATAATTCTCACTTTCCTGCCTTTTCCCCATAACCCTTGATTACCTTACTGATTTAAAAACCTATTCCATGCAGCCTTGAATATACTTGGCCTCTACAGCCTTCTATACAGGTAAATAAATTTTGTTGCACTTGTGATAATTGAACAATTGTAATGAAGTCAGGGCCAGCTTAGTAACCGAGCTCTTACTACCTGGTCTGGCCTACATGTGACTCCAGACCCGCACAATGTGGTTGACTGTAACTGCCCTATTGGTAATTAGGGATGGGCAATAAATGCTCCCCTGGCTTGCAACACGATTCACATCCTGTGAATGAATTAAAAAAAAAAAGTCTTGTCCTGCTATATGGTAGTGGATGTGAGTTTGGACGATGCTGTCTAAGGAGCCCTGGTGAATTTCTGCAGTACACCTTGAAGATGATACACAATGCTGCTCCTGAGTGTCATTGGTGGAGGGAGTGAATGTTTGTTGATGTGGTGCAAATCAAGCTGGCTGCTTTGTCCTGGAGGGTGTTGAGTTCTTGTGCGTTATTGGAGCTGCCACATATCCAGGCAAGCGGATCCATTTGATCACATTCTTGATTTGTGCTTCTAGATGGTGGAGTCTGGAGGTGAGTAGCTTGCTACTTTTGTAGCCACAGTATTTATATGGCATAACTAGTTCAGTTTCTGGTCAATGGTAAACCGCCAGGATGTTGATAAAGGGAGATTCAGCAACGTAATACCATTAAATGTCAAAAAGCGATGGTCAGATTTTCATGTCGGAGAATGTCATTTCTTGGCCCTGTGTGGCAGAAATTTGACTGTTTTTTATTCATTCATGCAATGTGGATATGATTGGTAAGGCCAGCATTTTTTGCCCACTCCCACTTGCATAAAGGACAGTTAAGAGTCAACGATATTTCTGTAGGTCTGGAGTGACATGTAAGCTAGACAAGGAAGGATGGCAGATTTCCTTGCCTCAAGGACATTGGTGAACCGGCGTTTTTTTTTTTACAACAATCAAAAATGGTTATGTAGTCACTTTCTATTCCAAAATTTTATTGAATTCAAACTTCAACATCTGTCATTGGTATGATTTAAACCCATATCCCAAGAGTATAAGCTTTGGGTCCTGAATTACTAATCCAGTGACATTACCACTATGTAATTGCCTCCTCATACTTGTCACCCTGAACCTGGATAATATCCAGGTCTTGCTGCAGTGAATGTTGCCAAGGCTTGAAAATTGCAGCTACGATAAACGATTGCATAGATTAGGGTTGTTTTTCTTAGAACTGAGGACACCGATGACTTAATCAAAGTGTACAAAATATTGAGGGTCTTGGATAGAGTGGACAAGGAAGACCTGTTTCTACTTGCTGAGAGGTTAATTGTCAGAGGGTACAGATAAGGTGATTGGTAGGATGATTAGAGAGGACATGAGGAAAATTATTTCCATCCAGAGGCCGGTGGGGCCAGGAATTTACTGCCCGGTTTGATAGTTGAGGTGGAAACCCTCAACTCATTTAAAAAGAATCTTCCTCAGCACATGAAGCTCTGTAACCTGCAATGCTATTGCTCAAGTACGGGTAAGTGGAATTAAAATGGATGACTAGTTTATTCAGTCAGTGCAGAAATGATGGGCTGATTGACCTCTTCTGTGTTGTAACTTTTCAATGGGTATCCATCATCTGGCTTTCTATTCAGTTTATTGCCGCATTATTGACAGACTTCAAGTTAAAGGATGCCGTTTTTCTTTTCACCAAAGAATGCAGTAGTTTTAACATTACTTTTAACTTTCTCAGTTTGACTTTGATTCTTAGAAATTTGTAACCCATGAAGAATTCAAGAGAAAGAAGTAAGATTAATGCAGGATGTCAGATACACTTCTGCTCGGTATAGTTTTCATATTGGACATGCCTCAGCAAAGAACGTGATAGGTGATTGATCCAACTGCATTAATGGAGAGGGCAAAAAATGCCCTATAGAATTTTAATGAAAATGACAGTCGCATGATTATGATTTTTTGGAAGTTGCCACCATTAAGAAATGAATTTAGTACTTTTGTTTGGCTAGCGACGAGATGATGAGAGTTTAATTGCAACTAACAGGCAGGAGCTTTAACAAAATATGATGCAATTATTTTTGATTGCATAGAGAATATGCCCAGTTGGTAGTTCTGTTGCTGATGGATCATGTTCATTAAGTTCATTCTCAAAGAATAGATTTTATTAAAATGAAGGGAAGATAACTGACTTTTTACAAAAGACATTTTTGCAGCTTGTTTCTGTGAGTTCAGAAAATTCACCTTCAAAGGGCAGCATGTTGTTGTTCTCTGGATTGTCTGATCTGTTTGCGAGGATGGTATGAAAAAAATGCAAGTATTATTCTAAATTACACCTATTGTAGCTTAAAATTAGTTTATTAAAGCTGTATATCTTGGTATACATGATATCAGGAATGAAGATCAATGCATAAAAGTAAAAGCCTTTTACACTGTAGAGTAGTGATGATGAAAGTCCTTGTCATGTGTTGGTTGCTACTGATGGTTTGTTTACATGATTGTTAAATTGACATGCTAATTAGATGCTACTTTTGACGTCTTGAGAGGACATGGTAGAAGCAAGAGGAGGACAGTGAATCAAATTTTTTGCTCTGCGCCAGTACAGCGTATGAAATTGATTTCCAGTGAACAGTTGGTTGATGACTTATGGCAAGAGAAGAAACTGCGAGGTGAGAGAAAATCTTTTCACACCATGAGTAATTTGGGTGTGGAATGCACTGTCTGGTCCTGTGTAGAGGTGGGTACAATAGAAGTATTCAAGAAGGCATTAGATGACCATTTAAATAGGAACAACATGCAAGGGTACGGGAAAAAGGCAGAAGGCAAGATATTTTGATGCTTATTTAGAGATCCACTGTGGACATGAGCTGAGTAGTCTCCTTCTGGAAACAATGAATAACATGTTGAACATGATGACAGTTGTGCAGGGCCAGTTTGAACACAATTCTCAGAACATATGGTCCTTAAAAAAACACCAGAATATTGTGGTTACAAGCTCTGATCAAATGAGCTGGCAAGTGTTATGTTTCCGAGGCTATGAAGCATTGGCAACAACTCAAAAAGTTAGTATTTCAAATTTTCTTGTTACAAATTCAGTGCTTCATTTTAAATGGTGCGGTTGGGTTGTTAGCACAAACATAAGTTGTTTGAGGTTGTTGGAAGCCAGCCATTTAAGTCCGAGGACATCAATTCAGGAATAAAAGCAGAATACTGCAAATGCTGAAGATCTGAAATAAAACAATGTGCTCAAGAAACTCCACTTGTTATCTTTAGTTCCAAAGAAGTCATTGAACTTGAAACATTAACTCAGTTTCTCTCTCCACAGATGCTGCTACGCCTGCTAAGTTTTTCCAGCGCTTGTGTTTTTTAATTTCATCTCTTCAGGAGTTTCTCAGGATTTTGTCCTCGGCCCAACCATCTTCAGTTGCTTTAACAATGACCTTCCTTCCATAAAGTCGGTCATGAAGATATTCTTTGATGATTGCACAATATTCAGCACCATTTGCAACTCCAGTTCTGAAGCAGTCTGTGCCTGTATGCAGCAAGATCTCAGCATCATCCAGACTTGGGTTGATAAATGACAAGTGACATTTGTGTTGCGAATGACCATCTCCAAAAGAAAGATTCTTACCAGAGTGCCTAGAAATTCAATGATATTTACATCACTGAATCTCCCACATTCATTGACTGGAAACTGAACTGGACCTGCCAAATATATACACAGGTCAGAAGTTGGTAATTCTGAAGAAAAAGGCACAAGTCCTAAGAGTGATGGAATATCCCCTCCATGCCTGGATGACTGACTGGCTGCAGTTCTAACAATACTTGGAGCTCAGCACGATCCGTGACAGAGCCACCTGCTTGATTAGCAACCCATCGATCACTTTCACCATTTACTCCCTTCACTACAAAGGCACAGTACCAGCAGTGTGTATCATCTACATGATGCACTGTGGCAACTCACCAAGGCTCCTTAGACAGCCTAGTCCAAGCCTACAACCATACCATCTAGAAGGACAAGAGCAGCGGATATATGGAAACACCATCACCTGAAAGAGCATCCCCTGGGGTTTTGCTGCTATGATTCAATTGGAAGCTGAACTTCATGACTGTTCTTAAAAATGCTTATGTACAAGATGAGGGATTAAGGTAATCCCTGTGAAATCTTGAAACTGAGCAAAGAACCAGTATGGAAAAAGAAAACGAGAAGGCAGAATTGAATTGTCTCAAAGTGACAACACTCATAATGAGAGAACTTTGTTTCAGAGAAAGGCCAGACTAGCCATCTGCAGACTTGCAACTGAGGACTACAACCTTCATTGGCTGCAAAATGCTTTGAGATATCTGTAGTTTGTGAAACTACTATAGAAATGTATGAACACAGCAGGTCAAGCAGCATCATAGGAGCAGGAAAACTTGACGTTTCGGGCCTAGACCCTTCATCAGAGGGTCTAGGCCC